>JAGFPH010007952.1:9038-21813 GCA_018207615.1 Philaenus spumarius | reverse complement strand
AATTTTGATGTCACCCTATGCTCGCTCATACATGTGAATTTTGATGTTTAATTGTGCGCGCTTATCAAAGATATTCACTCTCATTATTTTTACAACGAGTTTGATTATTAAACGTATGTGTGTGAGAATTATTCTATTTTTATTATTATTTTGAAATATAGCTTGTAATATGACTTAAAAAAAAAAACTCATACATACAACATAAAAGTTAGTAGAAGAGTGTGCAAACAAGAATTTGACTTGTAATAAAAAATGTATTACTTGCTATTTACCAATTGATACAATAAGTTTAAAACTTACTAATTTACATTAAAAGAGCACACATAGAGTGTATCAGGTGTTATGACTTTTTACTCAAAATCAATTACTGTACTTGCGAATGAATCAAATGCTGGTGTAAGAGGAATCACTGAGCAGGTGAGGATATACCCGCATTGAATTCACTAGCTTGTCAACAATGACGTCATGTATAGTTATTGCTTACACGCTTCGCGTTGTTTGTAGTTTAGTCAGTCTAGTGTAGTTTCTACGTTTGGTTGGTCGTGATACTATTTGGTAAGTTGAAATATTCTACTTCAGCAAACAAAACGTCAGCATGTAATGTACCCAGACCCAAGCCTAAATGAATTTATGGAATGATTAGTTTTTATTAACACTTAGTTAGTTATTATTAAAACTTTTTAAAGAAAGTATTTGAAGATCTAAATTTGCCACAAAAATTAAATTATTTTAGATACACTTACAGGGGGGAGGAGGGATGAGAAAGCGTAATTTGAATATAAACAACTCAAAAACTAATCAACTTGTTAAATAAAACTGTTTACACTTAATATTTGGATTTAGTGCTTTACTTTAAAGTGGTTTTTATACTTATCTCATTAAAACTTCATTCTTTTTAAACATATGTTTGAATCTTTTCGACAAATATAAGTGAAATCTAGATGGTTTTATAAACAAAAATATTAATTTGTATTTTTGTTTGAACGAATAAAGTCTGTTTTAAATTTTAGCTAGTAGTGAGCTTTAGGTTCATAAAAAAAGATTCACATATTATATTCAGATAATTCAGAAAAAATTATCTCACAACCTTCTAAGGAAAGGTGCATTATGTAAAAAAAAAAAAATACATTTTTTGGTGACGCAAAAGGAAACACTTTTATTACTACATTCTAGCAAGTTATGCAAGGTTATTACAATTTGTCTTATTTGTCAGTTAATAAAAAAAACATATATACAGTTCTATCAACTATCCAGAACTAATTTATAGAATAAGAAATCAAAATAACCTCCATGAAAAGTGAATACAAATTATAAAATGGTTGGTTTTTTCAACAAAGAATGTATTGCTGTACAGACAAAAATCTGTGTAAGACATTTTATTTATTTATTTATTTAGCCTACCTTAATTATTTACCCTACAAATTTGCTATTAATTTGTGCAGAAAATATAAAATTTCCTTATAAAAATTAAATACAAATCTGTGATTTTTAATTTTCCCCCTTCTTTTAAAAATTAAGGTAGGATAAATTTTCAGAACCCTTTCCAGACAAATGATTACATCTGGCATCACTCTCTTAGAGCTATCCTAATTATATTGGCCTATAGATGTCATTTGACATCTTAATAATATCATACAATAGTTTTTCCTTTCCATGTTGGCTGCACTGCTTCCCAATCATACATTCTCTTGTTGGACTACTCACTCATTTACTTCGTGTTTGATTTACTGAATTATACATTATTTTACAGCTTAAATATGGTTTTTTACGAAAAATAAAATATATTTACAATTGTCGATACTTCAAAGATGTACATAAACCATCTGTTAACATGTTATTCTTATCTAGTGCCTAGTTACCAAGTAAACAATGTGTGATTACAAATAGCATCATGGACACGAATGCTACATATGTTTTATTCTATATGGAATCAATAGACACATCATGGATTCAATATGACACCATATATATTGAAACAACAATGAATTTCTGATAAACTATTGTAATTTTATGATTGAAAAAGCTTTTGTAGATTAATACCCTACACACTTTTATTAGGTTAACCCATGTTTTAAATATTAAATAAATAATTACTGTAAGTAAATTATTCCCAGAAATAAATAGAATGATATTACTTTAAATAAGCAATTCTTGTAGCCTATATATCTTTGTATCTGTCGCGGATCTCGAAAACGGCTCTAACGATTTTGACGAAAAATTTGCATACATGGGTTATTTGACGTCAGGAATTGAATGTGCTAAGTCTTATGTCTTCAAAAAAGTCTGAAAAATGTGCATAAAATTTAAAATCTGAACTTATTTTTATATCACCATGCAAGACACTTAGAAGGCGAAGAGGTACAGCTTCTTTTTATACCTCCTTTAAAGTCACAAAATATTCGAATAGATACATTATAGATACAATCCAGATGTTAAAAATACTGAACGATGCTCGTTCACCCAGGTACAAACGAGCCAAAGATTAGCGAGAGCTTTTCACAAGTTTAGTGTAATAGATAAATTATAAATTTTAAAAACTTAATGGAGAACAAAATTAGTTGGCTTAAGTCTAAGTATAACCTTACAGAGTTAGATTTTATGTCACTGTAAGGTTACTTAACACAAGAAGTTATTAGTTCATAAAAATTTAATATTTGTTTTTATTTTCAGCATTATTTTGGTATAATTTTTACTTTGCAAACAATTTTAGTACTAAACAATTAAATTTAATATATTCAGTTCACTTAATTTCTATATAATGCATGGACAAAATATTTAGAATAAATTGTTGTATCCAATTCCTATTTTTAACAGTTATTTTTTACTACCCATATTTCCCACAGACGCCATATGGAGTCAACAATTTATTTATGGTAATTTATAAAAAAAATATGAACAATTTGTATTTACTTAAAAAGAGGTTTAGTTCATGAAAATATAGTAAGACAATTTGTATTAATTATTTTTAGGTGAGTAGGCTGGTAAGGGTTTATGAGATGAAGTCAAAATTTAGTTGCACTGGCCTATTAAAACACAATACAACTAATTAACAAAAAAGAATAAAAAGAATCCAGGTGTTCTTAGACCACAAGGGAGAAATGTAAACTTCTATGGCGATATTCTGTTAAATGTAAAATATCTTATGGAAAATATTTTGGTTGCTAAAAAAGTCAAATGAGGAAGCACAATGTCCATTTCAGAGGTATTACCAAGTAAACTATTCTAACACAAATACAAAATGAGGAAGCACAATGCCCATTTCAGATATATTATCAAGTAAACTATTTTAACACAATTTACAAAATCTGGAAGCACAATGTCCATTTCAGAGGTATTACCAAGTAAACTATTTTAATACAATTTACAAAATGAGGAAGCACAGTGTCCATTTCAGAGGGATTACCAAATTAATTATTGTAAAACATCTTACGAAATGAGGAAGCACAATGTCCATTTCAGAGGTATTACCAAGTAAACTCTTTTAATACAAATTACAAAATGAGAAAGCATAATGTAAATTTCAGAGGTAAGCTATTTTAACACAATTTACAAAATGAGGAAGCACAATGTCCATTTCAGAAGTATTACCAAGTAAACTATATACTCTGCTATATACACATGTGTACGATTTAGTAGAGCGTGAAGGAAAAATGCGTGACGGTAAAATCCGATTCACCGCCTGCAAAAATTTTTGGACTTGGCAGACATTCTGTATAGTCTGTACAAATAAACACCAGGGGAAAACAATTTTGCTGTAAGATAAAAGACCTAATGCAATCAACACACTGTCGGTAAAGTTAGAGTCGGGGATAGTTTTGTAAACTAATTTAAACTTGGAAACCCAATCATGTTATAAACAGTATGTGTAAACAGTTCATTTGGTTCATTAACTAATCGAAATTGTTTTCACAATGTTTATGCTCTAGAAAATTTGTATAAATAACATAATTTTTTATAAAAGTTTTTATTTAATATTAATTTGTTTAGATATTTTTATTGTAATATTACGTCATGCATACTCTAACTTAGTGTTATTACATTAATTTTTATACACATTTTTATTGTAATATATTGTAAAATAACCTCATATATACATTACATGGCATGGAATCATCCTCATCCATACGATTTTGAAAATCTTCGAGAAATACTTACTTTATTCTAATTTTAATATCTGTTGTTAAATATTAAAGATGAAAATAAAATTTTTGTATTACAAGTCTAACAACATTGTAGGTCTGTAGGTTATGTCTATACTGAACCAACATACGTTTCTTTAACGCATTTACATTTATTACCATAGCAACCAAGTTGGAAAATTTATGCAATACAAACTTGTGAAAGCAGTATGTTCATTTTAGATGTATCACAAAGTACACTAATTTAACACAACTTACAACATTAGGAGTGCATTGTTCATTTCATCGGTAGCGTGACATGACTAAACCCATACAGTGACTTTAAGCCTTTGAATTTACCACTGCCTATTTTATTTCGGCTATTCTTCTTATTTTCCGATCAACTGTTACAATAAACTTCTGGTTTATTAGTAAAAGTGTTAAACAGTGAAAAAGAAGAAATCAAGGCTTCTTTAACAGGCATGGTTAAAGCTAAAATTGGCCAGCCCGTTTTTAGCGTTTTGCAAGCATATTTTTAAAAATTCGCCAAAAATAGTAAATGAACCCCAATCCAAAAGTGTTCAATAGCTTTTTTGTAGAAGAACCTTCAAAGAATTCAAATATGCCACAAAAAATTAGTTTATTTTGAAATTGTAAAAGTTATTAGCTCAAGAAACAAAAAATGTTCAGTAACAAAAGGAAAAAGTTCAACTTTAGGCCTTCATAACAATTAGTAAACATTTTTTGTATTTTTTTCGTAAGCGTAAAAACATTTATCAATTTCAAATTTTTTATTTTGAAAAAAACAGTTTTTATGTTTCAAGTACACTACTGGTAACAAACCTAGGCCTAGATTGTAACGTCATTTACTAATATATGCTTTGACCAAAAATGAAATATTATTATAACAAAGTGTAGAGGATAAATCAAAGAAAATAACAGTATAATTGTTTTTCCTTAGTTCACAAAAGTGTTTGAGTTATAATTATTTGAATAACAAAGTTACATCAATCTAATGACATTTTGCCGTCGCTGAAGGTCGGGCTATAAGCGTGCATTGTATAACGTGGGAACAAGGTAGAGCGGATGGTCACATGAGACCGCTCTAAATATAAACTTTGCACAGCTGTCTAGACAAATAAAAAACTGGTTATTTCTAGTTTTCTTCCCACCGTTGGAAAGATCAAACTGTTATCTACAAAATGGTGTAAAGAAATCTGTCAAAACAGAATTTCACAATAACCGTTGACAAATGGCCTGTTTATTGGTTGAGAGACTGTCCAATCGCAAGGGTTAACAGTACCTCTTCAATAAAATTATTATTTTACAGTGACATCTGATTGGAAGACACCAACAGAAAGATAAAATCATGACGAATCCAATGGTATCATTATAATTGCCAAATAAATATTAGTGTAGGCGGTCTTTAACGTCTTAGAAGTGGGAAATAACAATACAATTGTATGTAGATTCGCGCACGCAAAGAGCTGTAGGCCGATGTGCATATTTTAAAACGATGATTACGTATGTAAATATACGTTTTACGAAAAAGTTGTAAATACAAAAATTAAAGTTTAATTCATTTCCTTTCCAATGGTGCCAGTTTTATTACGATTGGATAATTTTAAGTGGGTTAAATTAGCGATTATGCAATAATATGCAAATTTTTGCAAATGTGTGAAGTTGTTGCGTTCTGCGCCTGAGAGAAGGCCATGCATGGCCTTCTGCCAGTTCCAGGGTTTTAAGACGCGTTTCGCGAGTTTCTATATTTTACCTCGTCCAATAAGTGTTAGGTTCCTTTAAAGAGTTTCCACTTCAAAAAAGTCTATAAGTTCGCCGAAACATCGAATGATTCCTAATTTATAGAAATTGTCCCAGAAGCTCAATTGCTAAGTTTTGGTTTTAAATTAGTACTGTAAAATAATGTTCCTTAAATGTTTACTTTCTTACGAATACGGTACAACAAAAGTAATATAGACAAAACCCTGCAAATATTACATAAATGCTCGAAAAGCCCTATTATGAACGTTTAGGAGGAATTCCAAATTTATAAACACACTAAAATAGACCCAACAATATTATTAAATGAAAAAACCTTATTCCAATCCAACAATATATTTGACAAAATCATTGAGATGGACCCCCTCCAACTTAAGCTAGGTTGCCACACTGGACTGATAAGAAAAATCAGTAGCTTGCAAAAAACGATCGCGGCCACACGTACGTTCGGCTCGCGTAATTATGAATACAATTTAAATGTCCCTATCGAGTGTTGTATTGTGTTATGTGTTACATGTTGTTTGTGAATGTTTTGTATAAGTGTTTCATTTTAAAAACTTGACGCGCATTAACAAATGTAAAGTACTAGTGAAGTGTAGGTTTGATAATGCCTGAATAGAAAAGGCGAAACGTACGTCACCAGGGAATAAAAAAGAAAAATAAAGGACTGAGAGCTGTAGGTACACAAAAAAGTAAAATTATAACAAAAGTAACCCTAAGAGCAGCATTTTTATTAGTTATTACTTGCTAACTAAAACAGAACATCAAATATCTACTGCTTTATTAACAAAACAAAACAACTGCTGAGGTCAAGAAATGTTAATAAACGTACAAGCAACCTAGACAAATTTTATTTATAACATCACATGCTGTTTCAAGATAGAAAAAATAAACATAAATTACAAACTTTATTTTTCCAACTATCACCTGTAGCTTTTACTTATATTAGTTACATGTTCGTTTTTATTTTTTCCACTGTCAAATCAAGACACTCTAAAAATAAATTTTCAAAAGACATTAAGAATCAGTAATTTCCTGCAAATTTTATTTCTTTTATTTGAACATATTTTCATCTCTTTTCAGGTTTTACTCATATTTGAAAATTTTTTGTAGTGCATTCATTGTAGTCGTTTTTAATTTTCTTATCATGCCAAAATAACAAAAATTGTTTTATTTTGGGCAGATAAGCTGATATTTATATTTTAGACACAAAATTAACTTACAGTTTTGTAAAGAACTAGTGAAAAAATATGTGCCAAATTTGTGTCAAATAAAACAAAATGTATTAGTAATAAGAGGGAATTTCCATAGGAAAAATGAGCTTTTTCAGTGACACTTATGGAGAAGCCTAAGGTCAGGAGTACTCAATGATTACCGATCATAGTGTCCATAACACGTTTTGATGTGTCATTACAAATGTGTTATATATATGTATATAAGTGTTCGCACTACCACGGCCATATTTTACGTACGATTTCATTAAAATTCCACGTTGGTTTTCTAAGTCTCTCAGACGAGTTCGTTAGAAAACAAATTCCAACAACCTGAGGCATGTTTTTTGACTGTCAATTTTGTTTTTAGATTTATCGTGCTAGAATAAAACTTTTTGGGGATTTTATCTAAAAAATTAGTTATAGGAAATTATTCTGCACTTTGTTTTTTACGCAACCTTATGTCCCGTCTGCTTCTCCCGAAATCAGTCAAAATGTAAAAATTACCATAAAAGTGCCTCAAAAAGCGAGTTTGTCAGCTACGAGCGAAGCGAACCAGTCTATAATCCGAGTTCGCAAGGTTAAGGTGCAAACTCGCGAAGCGCAATCCATAATCCGAGGCCGAAAGGTCGAGTTTTTCTCAAAGCGAGTTTTTTCCAATTTGAGCGAATGATGAGGTGAAAACAAATTCAGCTAACATATTTCTTATAAGCAGCCAGTTTGTAGCGCCTTCGTGAGAAGACCGATTTCCAAAAAAGTTGAAAAACCAAAAAAATATATAATTATTTTTGAAAATTCGCTCAATTCACGTCAGCAGTTCATCTTTGTGATGGATTTTTATTTGTTTATTCACGTCGTCATAAGGCAAACGTCATATTGACAACTTTTCCGTAAAGCAATGGTCTTTAATTTATTTATTCATAAAAACTAATGGCTAGAAGTGAGAAACATTACTAAATTAGTTCTTCAACAGCTGTTACTAATGGTGGCGTTAAACACAACAGCTGTTAGATCGTAATAAGGTTATTGAAATCGATAACCTCAAAAGTAGAGTAAAAACTAACAATACATAGGAGGAAAATACGAATTAAATTTAATGTATGAGAAAATAAAAATTAATAATAGTTGAATTATTCTTTATTTAGAAGAGCGTCAATCAAACGTCATAATACGATATTACAAACTAAATTGTATTACTTTTTTTTAAAGAGTCGTGGAAAGTCGGATATTTTCGGTACCAAGCTCAATTTGAAATATTGTTAACGTTAAGTACGCAAATACAAAAAAAAAAATAAAAATAAACAGCCTATTTTTATAGGCCTACGGAAATATTTCAAATTACTCACTGTTGTGTCATATTCTTTATTTTTATTCATCTAAATCTAAACTAATATTGTAAAGAGGTAAAATCTGTTTGTTTTGTATGTAGGGGGTTATCTCTTTAACTACAGAAACGATTGAAAAAATAGTTTTACTAATAAAAAGCTACACTATCCCTGAGTAATATAGACTATAATTCATTTTGATAAAAACATTTTTTATTTCAATAATTGTAAATTTAGTCGGAAAAAATCTTAGGTTAGGCCTAGACAGATGAATTACCATAGCAACCAATTGAATAAAATAACATATACAACAACTGTTTGCTCTAATATTCCATTAACACATGATTTCAAACTTCGAAGCAATTATTTGTATTTATAACTTTTAGGTTAGGTTTTGATTAATGTGTAGACCTGAACGTTGCTGGTTCTTTTAACCTTTATTATAACTGCTGTTATAAAATATACGAAATAATTTGATTTGAACATTTAACATTATTTTTTACCATCTTAGCTTTGGGGTTATTATTAATCTTACACCTTTATTATAAAGACAGCATTACATGATTATGCGTAGGTTGGCCTGCGGAGCACGCTGGGTTTCGCCTAGTATTCTATATTTTTTATTTTTCCGCGGCCCCACGTAGTTAGAGATATTTTTCGGTTTCAGCCAAAAAAAGTGCCGGATTCATATGCTCTGGACTATTTTTTACTTAACCTAGAACATTGAACTAACTACCCCATTTACCTCTATCGCCAGTATTGTCCTATTTTGGCCGTTAGCTTAGTTTTGAAGTTGATGTGACAGGCTAGGATAGTATTACATGACGGCAGCGAAAAAGTATCTGTTTCCCATATTTGTTTTAAACAGAGCTCGTGTTTGAACACAACTTTAATATTCTTACTAAAGTGAGTAAAGTGAGAAGAGGACTCTGCTCCCTGCTCACTTTACTCACTAACCACCACAGCAATTGCAAACAGACTATTGTATACTATAATATTTTCACAGGAATTACGATTGATTACGGAAGAGATTTCTTACTTTTATATAAAAAACAGGCAATTCTAAAGTCATAAAATATAACCAAAATGTGGTAAGGTAAAGCAGTATTTCAAACAGATCAAATAGGCCTGGTAAAGAGTAAAGTTGGCATAATTTTAGCAGTGATGGGTGTTTAAATTATTATATAGAAAGCATTTATCGTTGTTGTGTTTGCTATTACCTAACCTAAAAAAACTGTTGGTTGTGAAGAATAAATACCTGAATATAAATTTGCCAACTTGGTTGATATGGTAATAAATATAAATGCTATCACAAATCGTTTGTTGGTTCAATACTGTGTGCCTAACACAGCAGTTTTATTTGTATACTAGGGGCTCTGCCCCTGGATGCTTCGCGTCCCAACCCCGCCTCAACCTTCGTATACTAGGGGCTCTGCCTTCGGCCTCAGATGGCTGCTTCGCTTCGCTCGCAGTTGGAAAATTCGATAAAGAATCTAGTTAATCTTTGGATTGTTTGTACATAGTTGATCGAAAAAATCGTTTCCGCCCAAAAGGTGTTTCCAAAATTAAAAAATGTTTAATTCTGACAATTTCCCCAAGAGTTTCTCGTCGAGAGCTTTAATTCAAGTATAAGGTTGATGGGGTTCCGATTACGGGAAGTGCCTAATAATTAATGTCAGTTAATCAGTGAAATCGTCTAGCTTTAAGGAAGTTTGGCGGAGCCTCCGTTCTCGGATGAATAGTGGCAAAATGGATGATTGGATCTTAAATCTGATGAAAAATCGTTGCTCTGAAATTAAATTTTCTACAACTTTTGTATTTAACGCTTTTTGCTATCTCTTACCGCTTTCTTGCTAAATGCGCTCAAAGTGGGAAAATTAAGAAATTAAAAAAATCGAAAAAATCGTTCCCGCCCAAAAGGTGCTTTCAAAATAAAAAAATGTTAAATTCTGGCAATTTTCCCAAAAGTTTCTCGTCGAGAGCTTTAATTCAAGTATGAGGTCGAGGGGGGTACGATTACGGGAAGTGCCTAATAATTAATGTCAGTAAACAGTGAAACCGGCTAGCTTTAAGGACGTTGGGCGGAGCTTCACTTCTCGGATGAATAGTGGCTAAATGGATGATTGGATCTTAAATCTGATGGAAAATCGTCGGTCTGAAATAAAATTTTCTACAACTATTGTATTTAAAATTTTTTGCTATCTCTTACCGTTTTCTTGCCAAACGCGCTCAAAGTGGAAAAATGAAAAAATTTTAAAAATTGAAAAAAGTGCTTCCAAAATTAAAAAATGTTAACCTCTGGCAATTTTCCCAAAAGTTTCTCGTCGAGAGCTTTAATTCAAGTATAAGGTTGAGGGGGGGGGTCCGATTACGGAAAGTGCCTAATAATTAATGTCAATGAATCAGTGTTACCGTCTAGCTTTATATAAGTAGATGTAACAACAGATGTTTTAATTGTAATATAGTTTTCCCATATTTGTTTTCATTTTGTTAAATTAACCTAAAAAAAACTGTTGGTTGTGAAAAATAATTAACTGATAGTAAATTTTCTAAGTTGGTCGCTATGGTAATAAATTTAAATGCATTCAACAAACGTGTGTTGGTTCAGTATAATAGGCCACACGTAGAATTAATTGTGTTGCAAGCTTTTGATTCAAATCAGCTGTTTTGTCTGTTATACAGGGCTGGGAGTAAACTCCCAAATAATTTGATGAATGTGCACACATTATCACGTGGAACCGTATTTTAAATACGTTTTAATATACAATTGAGGTTTTTCCAGTTTACGATGCTTCGGACTAGAGTTTGCAATAAAATTCTGTAATAAACTGAATGTGTGTTCTAGGCACAACAATTCTAGGCTTGCTTTTACATCTTCCTTATGTAGTCGTAAATGTCTAAGGTTAGGGGTAGTCACCCTCTGGACAATGTGACATATTTAATTAAGGTATTACGTCAGACATCGGATTTGACGGGGGTAGGTTTTATTAAGGGCAGCCTCGGTGTAAAGCGGTCATCTGACAAATCATAGTTTTACTGGAAATACCGTAATAAATGTTTTAGTATTTTCCTTTAGTTAAGGTATGTTTTGTAAATCCTAAATGTGTTTTGAGATTAATTTTGATTCTCCAGGCAACGTAGTGAGTTAATTTGGTGTGAAAAGAAATTAAAATCTCCATGTTATTGTTTTTGTTTGCGTTTGTTTGACAAAATGTCTCAGAGTAAGTGTTAAATGTCTTACAATGGGTGAAATGTTTTGCTACTCGAGTGAAATACAGGAGTGACATTCGTAATTAAATCTAAAGGATTCACTTGTAATTGGCTAGCTGCACTAGTCTGATTATGTTTTTAGAATCATACTCGTTAACACGTTCACTGTTAAGGACGCACATGTGAGCTTGACACTGAACACTATGAGAAGCGGCCGACGCACAGTGCATTGCACGCCAACCCCTATTATGGGAGTATTTTCAATACACAATGCATTGCGTGCTGCGAACGCCAACCCCGGTATTTTGGGTATTTTCAATACACAGAGTATTGCGTGCTTCGTACGCCAATTTTTAGCCTATGTGCTACGGACGCACATTTGCACCCGCTTAAAAATATTAGTGATTATTATGTAGAAAGGTGATATACAGGGTGTCCCCGAACACTCTAGACCCTTTTTGTGGATATATTCCTGGGATCCAGACAAACATATTTCACAATATAAATATTGTGCTTATTTTTTCGTCTGTCTTTATGTGTTTTGTACAAAATACGTAACATTTTTGGAAGTAGAAAAGACATTGAGCTCAAACTTTGTAAACCTATTTGTTGCGTAACTTTTATCACTGTACAAAAAATTCGACAATTATTTTAAATATTTTCAATATGGCGGCTGTTTATAATTTTTAATGTCAAACAAATATCGCTAACTTTACGAAAATATTACAAGAGACGAAAAAAACTTTTTTAATGAGAAACACAATAGTTTTTTTATTTTGTCTATAGCTAAAAGGATAACAGAAATATTGAAAAAAAAAGAAAATTTTATTTCTTGGTAGTTGTCAACAATACCCAGAAATGCTCTAGAAACTATATATTTTAGTTATTATGAGGTAAAATAATAAGTTATTTGGATAATGTTCCTAGCACTTTTTGAGCTGATTCCACTAGCAAAAAATAATGAAAAAGTGCATATATTCATAGGTCCGGATATGCTTCGTTAGAGAGTTACAGCTGGTGAAAATCTCACCCGTGTTTCAGATTACTCACAGAAACGAATACCTTTTGAAATATGTAGGCCGTTAATTAATTAAGGTGTAAAATTTAATTTAATTTACGTAAAATTAGCAGA
>JAGFPH010007951.1:33019-48813 GCA_018207615.1 Philaenus spumarius | reverse complement strand
TAATTTCCAATCCAAAAATGTTAAGCAAAATTATTTCTATACCAAATGAATGCATTGTCGTCTTTTAAATGATTTTCTGAGAAATTTAGATCCAACCCTTTTTATAATGCCAACACTGACTATCACCATTGTATTTGGATAATCTAATAGAACTCCGATCCAATGCAATATTTCGTTCCACTAGAAATTCGATGATAGTGGCGCTATCTATTGGGGAAACGTCGGAAGCTATGTGAAACACCAATGCTAAAAATGATTTCTCCCTAGCGTTACCTCGCGGCTCGATCATGCACTATTTTCCCGACAACCTAATTTTCGCCACACTGCTGCCGTATGGATGCAAGATCTATTTATTATTCATGATCTATGCTATCACTGGCTCACCATGCTATGCAATGCGCCAGGTCAGTGTTGCCATAGAGGGTTTTTGCTCAAAATGGGGAAATTATTAAGATTGCGAGAAATATTGGGGAAAAGTATGGAGAATTTATGTCAATAATGTGATGTGTAAAACATGTTGAAATTTTTGTAAAATATTAAAAACTATTAAAGTACTACTCAATATAGCCCGTGCAGTGTTAGTCCATTTTCCCCAAAAATCCAAGGGTGGGCAACCAGGGCACCATCTCCTCTGGGACTTATTCCACACAACTTAACCCAGAGCCCCCTTCTGCGTGTTGGAACCCCCGCCACAGAAGTTGGAAAATATGGTCAACATTGTTGGGAAATTTTACATTTTGCCCCCCCCCCCCCATAAATTTGCTGTAGCAACGTCCCTGCCAGTGTGACTGCTACTCATTCAAACAATGTTAAGATGTTCAAATTTATTCCAACATGCTGGAGGTGTACTACATCTACAAACCTTAATATACAGAGAGAGTGACTGGCTCTTGGTGTGAAAAAAATATATTTGGTAATAATGTCGACTTAGGGGAGTAAAAAACAAATGTTTAAAATTTTGTACCTCAAAAACCCTATTTGTAGCAATTATTTTACTTTTTTCTTAAAATCTGTGACTTTTTGTTAAATACTTAATTTTTCTCCACTTTTTTTCTCCGCAAAAACTCTGTACCAATTTTTAAATCGATACGTTAAAAAATGTCGAAAATGGAGTCGTTGAATCCAAAGGTGTTATAGTTAAAACGAGATAGGTAAAACAGAAGACTATTTTCGTGCGCCTCGTTTTTAAAAATAACATGGAAAAAATCGTTCTTACTTACTAAGAATATTTATACTGGTGTACTTAACTTGTAAAACAAATTTGATGTTGATATTCCAAAAATTGACGAAACTGGAATAGATTGAAATTAGTTGGTGGGCCCGGTACTACTAAAATCGAGAAACCCATTGATAAGTCAAGTGGCTCTAGATCGGGTCATTTTCAAGATAACAAGCTGAGACTCAGGATAAATTTTTAAAATACATATTTTAACTCCTATGTCAAGTTTCAATTCGATATATTAAAATTCAGCCAATTTAGAATGAGATTTCCCCCTTTTAGTGATTTCCCCTGCTGCAAAATACATACCTGCATTATCGAATTTTGTCCAGACAAACCGTTGCTCGGACGAAATAAATACATATGACCTTTTTTATTGAAAAATACCTCCCCTACACGGTGGTATTTTTTATTTTTCTCTATTTTCATCCCAGCTCGAAATATTAAGGATAATCGAAAAAAATTATAATCGATTTTTTTTTTCGACTTTGGGAAATCGATAGACTGGTAAAATTTTGTTTATGTTAATCTACATACTTTAATGTAAAAAAACATCAGCCGTATTGTAAATTACTGGAACTTTTGGTCTAAAATTACCCCAACCGACTGGCCTATTAAGTGAGATTCAATTGTCAAATTTCACACAAACTTGTGCATGTAATAAGCTTTGATTTGATATAAAAAAGTATTTGTTTTAATTTAAACTAGCTGGAGATAAAGGGGGTTAAGTGTAATAAAACATAGTGTTTTACTAATTTAAAAAAAATCAAATTGTATTTAGTAGTCTAAGATATTTTTTTCACACCAAGAGCCAGTCACCCTGTATTACGTATTATTCATCAGCTGACCTTAAAATAAAATGTATCAAATCTCATTCGCACCACTATTCCCTGTCCGACAACAAAAAGCAAACGGAATTGAATAAAAACAATTTAGGTCAGGTTTATGTCCAGCATTACTTGATTGCAAAAACAGCCCTTCCACGCATGCGCAAGTCTGGAGATGTCTGTACAGTTACATGTGTCTTCAATAACAAGAGCGCGATCGTAAAAACCCTTCAGTCGGGCTCGATTCCGGAAATCGTCCGAATGTTAGGCCGTTAAACGTAATGTCTTGGAACAGTACGAAAGTTTATAGTTTAGACTGAGAGAAATAACGAGATCAGCTGTTTTTATAGGAGAAAAATCAGCTGTTTATCACAAAAACAACATTCATATTTTGATGTAGTTTTACAATTGCCTCCTCAAGCTTCGTGCTAATTAATTAACTCCTATAAAAGCGAGTGTACGTCCGGGGGTAACAACATAACAGCTGATTTCACCCATCATCTGTACAACTTACACAAAACCTACCGTAGATTATACTTTGGGGTTATGTTTACAACTTCAATCGATCATTAATATGTCTTGTGGAGTTGATTTAGAAAAATATATATGACTTCTATATCTAATGTAAACTATAATCTATATATTATACAGGTTGTCCCCGAACTCTCTGGACCCCTTTTGTGGATATGTTCCTGGTATCGAGACAAACATATTTCACAATATTAAACATACGGGCTTATTTTTTCGTCTGTCTGTCTGTATGTGTTTTATACAAAATACTTAATCTTTTTGAAAGTAGAAAGTATATTGATCTCAAACTTTGTACACCTATTTGTTGCGTAACCTCTTATCACTGTACGAAAAGTTAGAACATTATTTTTAATATTTTCAAAATGGCGGCCGTTTGTAATTTTTAATGTCAAATAACTCAAAAACCGCTAACTTTACAAAAAAATTACAACAGACAAAAAAGTTTACTTTTTTAATGACAAACACAATGTTTTTTTTTTTTTTTTATTTTGTCTGTAGCTCAAAGGACAACAGAGACATTGATAAAAAAAAAGAAAAATGTATTTCTTGGTAGTTGTCAACAATACCCAGAATTACTCTAGAAACAAAATATTTCAAAGTTATTATGAGCTAAAATAATAAGTTATTTGCATTATGTTCCGAGCACTTTCTGAGCTGATTTTACTAGAAAAAAATAATTTAAAAAGTTCATATATTCATAGGTCCGGAAATGTTTCGTTAGCGAGTTAAAGCTGGCGAAAGATTTTACTCATGTTTCAGATTAGTCATAGAAACGAATCGCTATTGAAATATGTAGGACGTTAATTAAGGTGTGAAATTGAATTTAATTTACGTAAAATGAGCATATAAATTTAATAAAATAGGTCCTAGTTCTGTAACTGCAGTAATTGTTGCGATATTTGACCCAAAACGCAAAATTCTGTCCGAATTGAGACCGAATTTTGCTCGCTTGGTTCCCTCAAAATCGATCAAAACATAAAATACCATAGAAGTACCAGGTTCAAAGTCATGTGGTGGATTCTACCGTGGGGTTGGCGTGCGAAGCACGCAATGCATTGTTTATTGAATATACTCGCAGTACGGGGGTTGGCGTGCGAAGCACGCAATGTTTTGTGCGTGCGAACCATTTTGCAGCTATTCAACACCGTCGTGAATAGACCTATTTCCCAAATTGTTGGTTGAAACCCTAAAACATAGGCCTATAAACTTAATTTTGGAAATTTGCTCAGCTCAAGTCAGGGGTTCAGCTGCGTGGTCGAATTATTTGAATTTGTTTTTAACTAAATTTTTTCTTTGACGAAATTTGTCAAAATTCGATTTTTTTTCTTATTCTATAACGTAAATATCAAAAATATAAAAAGCTCAACACATTCGAAGTTTAATTACCTTTCAAATAAAAATAATTTCAATAAATTTTGATAATTTATAACGAAAAAATCTGCTTCATTATGGAAGCACGAATTTGTGTTTCTACTCGATTGTTTTGCCTGCATAGAAGGAATACTCGCGAAGGAATACTAGACAAATAATATATCCGTTAATTTTGATTGTATGAGAGCAAGCTGTGTTTAGTAACACATGCTCACATACATAGCCACTCGTGCGCATTTCAGTACATTTACAAGCCAGGGTTTAGTTTTCACCCTATATTTGCTAGCGGAAGAATGCCAGTAATGTACAGCTCTGCCACTTGGATTATAAAGAAACATTTTTAAAACAATAAACTTATGACTGCACTAACTACACATTTGAATATTTTAACTGAAAGACAAAGAAGCCGGAAGCCGTTGAATTTGAATTGTTTATTAAGGTCTGCAAATGCATTAATTGCAGTACAATTGTTTAAATCGCTGTACCCAATATTCACATAACATAACTCACAGAGTACACGAGTACAGTATAGTGTACACAGATACAGGGTTTTTTGAAGTGAAAACTTATACAGGCGCACAGAAAAATGTTCGGGCGTTAAATCGGATTTTACCGTCAAGCATTTACAGTCACACTGTGCTATATATAGGCCTAGTACACGAGTGTTTATAACAGAGTATATTATAGTTTACTTGTTTTTAATTAGTGTTGTCTTAAATTATGTATTTCAGATGCGTTTCTAACTATCCGCCTATGATTTTTCACGAGGGCTTACTAGTCATTTTTATTTTCTCCACCACGTAGTATATGGAAAAAGTATTGTTTTCGTCCAAATTTTCGAATTTGAATTTTTAGTGGAATTATCTGTTTTGGTGCTCCCTGAACCCCCAAAAATTGTTTAATGGAATTATCTGTGTCGGTGCTCCATGAACCCAAAATTATTTTTAGTGGAATTATTTGTTTTGGTGCTCCTGAATCCAAACAAGTGGTTTTTTGGTGATGTCTGTAAGGATGTGTACAGAGCTGGAGACCACACCAACCGTCCGATTTTGATGAAATTTGGTATGGAGGTGTAGTTCTGGAATATCCAGGCGTTTTTTTCATTTTTTCAAATTTTAGATTATTAAGGGGTTTTACCCCCCCCCCCCCAAAAAATGGCAAAAAAACGAGAAAAATCAAAATTTCTCAAAAACGGCTCTAACGATTTTGATAAAATTTGGCTTATTTGTAGCCCTTAATGTACCCTATCATATGCAAAAAAAAACCGCATCTTTCTAAAAATTCTCGTTTAGGTAATAATAATAATAACTGATTTTTGGGGGGGTTTGGCCAAAAAGGAGGTTGTTTTTCAAAATGTTTCAAAACCTTTTTTCGTGCATCTATACAGGTATAATTGACATGTTTGGTGCAAATTCGTTCGAAATCGATCGAATAGTTTAAATAATAATAATATAATATGGATGTGTGTTACATGCATCTAATATTTTCCATTGTAACATTTTCCTACTTTTGCAATTCTAAATAACCACCTCCTATGCTACTCTTGGGAAGGTATCAAGTTTCAATTGGGAGAAAGTATATGACAGTTATCTGGTACCGTTTTTTATATTGGACGAAGCAGTAATTAAAAAGGTGAAACAAAATTTAGATAACTGCTGTTTTGGTACCTTTTGTAGCTAAATCGAAAGGAGCAAAAAGGGAGTGCAATACCACTCAATTAAACGCATCGGACTCGGTGAGCAGAGTTAGCCCTGAGCAGGCTGGACACAAATACCTCTGAAGTGGACATTGTGCTTCCTCATTTAGTAAGTTGTGTTAAAATACTCAAATTTCAGATTAAACCAATATGACCAATGATTTATATTCATTACAATTTTCACTTCAGTCGGCAGTCCCACGATTGCTTTCTTTTTTAGCTTCATGCCGCCCCTGGGCAGACTCAAAGCCTGCCGCTACCTCGACTCGAGATAAGAACGAAGAAGCGCGTCTAGATATAGTCTGGCGGGATCTTTCGGACTGTGAATGGTTACGTAATACGTATATCACCACTCGCCAGAGGCGGCACCAAAAACCCGACCTACTGGTCCTCAGTACATGACTCTCTATCTCAAGAGGTCACTCAATGCCTAATAGCAACATTGTGATGACATAATGATTCCTCTTCTTTGTATTTTAACCACAATCAATAAAGACACAATAATAACCAAATACGTCATAGTTACAAGAGTTGTCGTTTAGGAAAGGTGCAGACTCTAAGTACATTTTGACATGGGCATGACAGAGATCGGAGATAAAATGTATCCACACTGGTTAGTGAAAAGTGCAAAGACCAACAATCCGAACATAATTATTTAGTGCTATAGGCCTACTTACAGGGTGTCTCCGAACTCTCTGGTCCCCTTTTCTGGATTTGCTCCTGGGATCGAGACGAAAATATTTCATAATATAAACATAAACTCCCTTTTTGGCCAAAAAAACCCCAAAAAATCAGTTATTATTTTTTTCTACAAAAACGGCTCTAACGATATTGATAAAATTTGGCGGCCTTAATGTTTCTTGGTGATGTCTGTAAGGATGTGTACAGAGCTGGAGACCACACCAACCGTCCGATTTTGATGAAATTTGGTATGGAGGTGTGGTTCTGGAATATCCAGGCGTTCTTTTCATTTTTTCAAATTTTAGATTTTTAAGGGGTTTTACTCCCCAAAAATGGCCAAAAAACGAGAAAAATCAAAATTTCTCAAAAACGGCTCTAACGATTTTGATAAAATTTGGCTTATTTGTAGCCCTTTATGTACCCTACCATATGCAAAAAAAAACGCATCTTTCTAAAAATTCTCGTTTAGCTAATAATAATAATAACTAATTTTAGGGTTTTTTTGCCAAAAAGGGGATTGGTTTTCAAAATTTTTCAAAAAAATTTCGTGCATCTATCTATACAGGCCTAATTGACATGTTTGGTGCAAATTTGTTCGAAATCGATCGAATAGTTTTCTCTCTAGCTTTGTAGGGGAGACCGGGGTTAGTTGGCGCACTTTTTAGGGTTTTTTTTTTTTTTGGTTGTATATAAAGCATGGGAATTTCCGTTTTGCTTGGACATATTAATTGTCATCTTGCCCTTCGAAATATATTTTTAAATTGATTTTTTATAAATTTTTTGTTTGACATTTAAGGATTTAAAGTTAACAAAACACTTGCGCCTACTTACCCCGATGTCGGGGCAAGTTGGCGCAGTACTTGGGGCAAGTTGGCGCGATGTAGTAACCACTATTAAAACAGATACACATGAGTGATTTAACTGGGAACTAAATAAAGCAACACCACCTTAGCTATAAACTGGTTAATTTAATAGGAACTATTGGTAAACTAATGTATAGCACAAGTTGAATATTGAAATATATTGAATATTGAAATAATATAATAATAAAATTAAAATTTGGATTAATATAAGAATATAATAGAAATTAGTAAACAAATTAAAAGATAAAATCACAATTTTGGACATTAGAGAGCTCTTAAATTTCAAAGTAATTAGTATACTTAAAGTCTATTCCATATCATCACATGAGTCACAGTTTGAGCATTTAAAGAAAATGTCTGGACCTCCCGCACATTTTTCATGGGCCCACATATGACATACAGTGCACCTTATCCAAGGCTCTCCTGGTTTGCTTTCTTTATAGGAGGAAAGACAATACAAACACAAAGTGTCGTCCTCTTCGTCAGTGCTCTCATCTGATTGGTTTCGCTGTTCATCCTTTTTCTTTCCAGGAGTTCGAACACCTTTTTTATCTTTAGCAGGTGTCTTCCTTGGAATTTTCACCCTTGCATTTTTTTCGGCTTCCAATGCATTTTTTACGGGCGTGTCCGTCAAAATAGCCGTAGTTCTTTTACGTTTTCCTCTACTATTCTTGCCTAATCTTGCTCCGGCTTTTGGATGAGGTCTTACTTGCTCTGGTGTTAAGACAGTAGGGATATCTGGACAGTGTGACGGTCTTGCAGAAGGCCTGGGTGGAGAAATTGCAAGATGTGAAACTGTTTGAGAGGGAATATCTGGCCGATGTGATGGCCCTGGAGTTGGTTCGAAAGGAGGAGTTGCAGAGGGGAAAATATTAGTCCTACTACTAGAAATACAAGGGTTTGTATCGAGAATTTGGGGCGATATTTCTTCAACTCGTTCATTGTAAGCGTCATTGGATATAACAGGCATTGGACGATCAGTTACAAAGTTTCCCAGGAACTCACTATCAGGAAAGACATTTCTGTTAAATGGGAATACGCCTGTTACTCGGAAACCGTTAATTATGTTAACTGGATTTACAGCTAAAGGCAAGGAGTCGCGCAGCACACCTGGGATGTCATAAATAGTCATCGTTTTTCCAGGATTGTTCACCATCCACGAATCACAAGCTGAGTTTATATACTTTTTCAAAGGACCATAGACACTTCTATCGAGTGGCTGTAGTTTATGACTACAGTGTGGTGGGAAAGATAAGACAGTTATTCCATTGTTCTTGGAGTAATCTAAGCCTTCTATATATAAGTGGGAATCATGGTTGTCCAAAAGTAAGATTACTGGGCTTTCTTTGCTGCATTTTGTATTTTTTACAAAATGTTTCAGAAAGTCGAGGAATATGGGGGCAGTCATCCACCCACTTGGATTAGCACCTCCCGCACACCCAGGGGGACCAGAGGAGACGAAATGATCTTTGTAATTAACACGAGGGAAAACTAAAAATGGAGGGACGTGGTTTCCTGTTGCTGATACTGCCACAGTAACAGTAACCAAGCTTCCCCTTTCTTGCGACACAATTTGTCCTACTTGTCTAAATCCTCTTCTAGCAACAACTCTATCTGGTTTATGCGTTGTTGTGACTCCCGTTTCATCAACGTTCCATATTGACCCAGGATCTGGTTTTATGCGGTCTAACACTGTCTTCAAATTGTCAAAAAACATGTTGACATTTGTTTTGTTAAACGCAGAAGCCCTAGCCAGGCTTGTTGCCCTTGGTGTTCTAATTGACAGCCTAGGATGGCGTTTCATAAAATAAGTAAACCAATCTGCTCCAGCTAACTCAACATCACACCAGGTCTCAGGAACTGTTATATTTAGCTTTGCAGCATACTCCCATGCAAGCTTCCTAACTTCTTTAGGACTCAATCCAAAGTAGATGTCGGATGCCCTCATGAGATACTGTTCCAGGAGCAGTTCTTGGGCATCAGTGAAGACCTGCACACACCAAACGAGTTTGTGATTAGGTAAATCCCATTAAATAAGACTTCCAAAAGCCAAGTAATTGTGTAAGACATTTAAAATTTAAATATTTTCTAATATTACGTTTATAACTCTTACTTATTTAATGGGAAATCACCAAGATTGTACGGAATATTTAAAATAAATTAAATAATGATGAATGCCTACCTTTCGGGCTTTGGTGTAACCGACCACTGTAGTCGGTGCAGAATCACGACCGTCAATTTCTTCCTGAGTCACCTTCGAGCAAAACCTCGTGAGTGTCCTGTCAGGAATTAGGAATTCCTTGGCTACGCTCCTAATGGATCGGTGATTCTTCTTTACCTCCCTTGCAGCTCTCAGCATCACGTCAGGCGGTGTCTTACCTTTTTCGGACTTACGCTTGTAAGTACGCATAGTCTGAAAAACATCCTTGTATATAATACGAGAAACAGTTTTTTGTGAACACAACTCCTCCCTTATTTCTGGACCAAATTTAATGTTTGAGTTGTCAAAAAATTCGTCTCATTTCGAAGTTTTGCAATAAGGTTTTAGATGTCAAAAACTCTTATCCTTAATGGCGTGAGCTAATCTCAAAGGTCGGGTTTTCCCCACAAGATTGACATGAAACGAATTTAAAAACCATTTCTATACAAAACAGCTGTTTATAATAAGAAACAAACTAATCCAGCTGCTTTCGTGGATGTAAATAATGATGTTTATAGTAATAATAATAATGTTTATAATAATAATTTAAAACCCATTTCTATACAAAACAGCTGTTTACAATAAGAAAAAGTATTAATTTTAGTATTAATAGTATTAATTTATTAGACGATTACAAAGTCATTAGACCTCACAAATTTTGATAAAAATTTCATTTTCCAGCAATAAAACACAGTATAGATAGACAACCTACAGTTTTCATAGTGCCGTAAACATATAAACGCATTTCTTTTAATTAAATTCATAAATGTTTGTAAAAATGCAACGTGGGGTAAGTAGGCGCATGCGCCTACATACCCCAAAGTTGTTGCGCCTACTAACCCCGACTCGCCATTTTGAGTGATTCAGCTTGTAGAATAATAAAAAGCGATTGCAATGGTTTGGCAAATTATTTATCTACACCTAGATATGTATAGAATCAAATTCCTTATTAAATATTCTATTAGCATTACTGGTGTGCCCTTAAAAAACATTTAGTATAGTAGTAAAAATTTACTTACCTATGTGTGAATGAATAAATCAAGTGTAGCGCAGTCAATATGAATCAACGTGGTCTCTAAACACTGTCACGATGCATATCCGGAAAAACAAAGACGTAGGCAAGCCTTTCAGTGCTGCCAACGTCCTGATACGAAATTTACCGCCACTGCGCCAACTTACCCCTGCGCCAACTAGCCCCGGTCTCCCCTATACATACAGTCATACAGTCAGGCATACATTTTGTAAAAACCACTTTTTTGGACTCAAAACATATTTCCAAAATATCTCAACATAGATTTTTTTTTTAAATCGATCGAATAGTTTTCTCTCTAGCTAATAATAATAATAATAATATTTATTAGTTACTATCCTACTTCAATGTATTCCCTCTCCTACTTTAATACAATTATGAAGTCACAGTAACGGTTTGATCGATTGAGTTCAAACTTGACATGAAGTTTAAAATAACAATAATCTACTTTAAGGGGGCGCTACCCTGTCCGCCATATTGAATCTGATTCCCATAAGAGCAATGCTACAGAATAAGTCACTTTTTTCCGTTAATTTGTGGAATAAATTTAAAAATTTGGTTTCATTTTGAAGTACTGTCATATGCCGATGTTGATTGCTGAATATATTTTCAAAACCCGTTTTATTGTTTTAATAAACGTATGATATAAATAGTGAAAAATAGTAAACTTTATTAATTGTTTACTCAGTTGCAAAAAGAGATATTGCAAAAAATCTTAGCAATCAACACCCACAATCTATTTTACTTTAAGAAAAAAACTACAGATTTCGTTTTTTGACAATAACAACACAAAATTATGCTTAATAGTGAAGGTATGTTTTGGTTATTTAACATTTAAATTGGTACCCAACTTCGCCGTTTTGAATTTAGAGAGCCGAGCCAAGTCAAATGAGCAATTAATTACAGTATATCCAATCATGCGTATTAAAATGGCGACTATTTGAAAATTTCAAACCTAAATTACCGAAAAACCGTACATTTTAACAAAAAATGTCAAGGCTTTTTTGTAGCACTTTGTATTCTGTATCGGATGATGTAACTGTTAGAACAATCGGATGAAGGATGATAGTTAAGTTATGTGTAATAATCGGTTTGTTCAACCCGGCATCCTATACCAACACAGTAAACACAATATATGTGGTTACGTGTGCTGTTATTATCTTTAATTTAACTACTATCCTTAATCCGACTGTTTTGATAGTTACACTATCCGATATGTTATTAAAAGGGCTACAAAAAAGGTATTTAGACAATTTTCGTTAAAATGTACGGTTTTGGGGTAGTTTAGGTTTGAAATGTTCAAACCATCGCCATTTTGAAAAGCACGATTGGATAGAATCGCGTATTTTACATAAAATAGATAGTTACGTATAACTTCATGTCAAGATTGAACTCAATCGGTCAAACCAATCTCTAGATATCAGTTATTTAGTAAAAATCACATACAGACAGACAAAAACGTAAGCACCGTAGACCCATGTTTATATTGTGAATTATGTTTGTCTCGATCCCAGGAACAAATCCACAAAAGGGGGCCAGAGAGTTAGGGGGCAACCTGTATAATTACAGCACCAAAGATACCATTTAAGCTTGACAGATTTGTTAAATTTTACTCAGGCATATATAAAGCTCTTTAAAATTACTCTTATTACTTCATTTTCTATATTTAATTATAGTATTCTATATTTCATAAAATAACTAGCCATATCTATATTTATGTTTACAAACTGTACAGAGACTATGTCAAGTAAATACTTCAGGATATTTTTGAAGTTATGCTTCTTTGCGCCCGTTGTAATCGGGATGGGGTGTTAGTCGAGAAACCGCGTCACGCGTTAGGAGTAAAATCCGGAAAGTGCCTTTTTATACCTTTCTTCGTATATTCGTATACTTTCCTATACTTCAAAACGTCGGGTTGATTTGAAACTTTGCACACTTATCAAGGACCTATGGCAATGCAATATTAATTTTGTTGGGTGTAGTAAGTGAGCACTGATCATGGTCCCCAGAACACGACATGATTTTCACCCCATTCAAAACGTCCGATTGATTTAAAACTTTACACACTTATCAAGGACCGATGACAATCCAATATTAATTTTGTTGGGTGGAGTAAGTGAGCACTGATCATGGTCCCCAGAACACGACGTGATTTTCACCCCCTTCAAAAGTCGGATTGATTTGAAACTTTGCACACTTATTAAGGACCGATGACAATGCAATATTAATTTTGTTTGGTGTAGTAAGTGAGCACTGATCATGGTCCCCTGAACACGTTTTCGGCAGTCATTAAAAATTGTTTATGCAGGGTGATTCACGACGATAAGCAGAAACTTCGGGAGCTCATTCGTTTTGTTGGGTGTAGTAAGTGAGCACTGATCATGGTCCCCAGACTAACTGTGACCAACCAAACAGATACAACGATAGTATTCATAAGCGTATGTAACAAAGAAGGAAAAAATGGGATATTAATTTTAAAATATGCCTTCAGTGTTGGTTAGTGTTTTTATAAAATAATATGCTATCATCTACAAAATAGTAGGGCTACTCTAAGTTACGACTAGTTTTTCCCAAAATATATTAAATCAATAGTAGGTCTACCTGTCTATACCATTGGATGGCCAAAGAAGCATAACTTCCACCGTCTGGTCCGACGCAGACTCCATTTTTTTTCTTAGGGTTACAATTTTGTTGTAAAAAACAACGTAATTGGTAACTGTAGAAAAAATTACCTTACGAATAAGGTTTTATTAAAATATTTAAACAGTCTTAAACTATACAACTATTTGGGAATTACACACTAATTCAACCTATTTACAAAATAAATTTAAAAAACACCCCGATTATCCTACCACCCCCATCTCAAAATTTGTAATGGGCACGTTTAGCTTGCGATGCATCAAATTGAAAAACAATGCACTTTTAAGGTACACAAATTAAAATCTGTTAACGTATTTGTTCGCTGAGATCAAAAATATGATTTTGTATGTTAGTTTTATAACTTTATATTATTTAAAAGACCGAAAAAGGTATGCAAAATCTGACCTTGAGACGGTTATTCACCGTCAGCGAGAAACTTAGAAACCCTATTTACATAATCAAAAAACTGCCCTCCTTCCTACTACCCCATCTGAAAAATTGTAACGCATACATTTGGATTGTGATGCAAAAAATTAAAACCCCTTAAAAAAATGAACTTCTGTGGTAAAAAAATAAAATCGCCTTATACGTTCGTTCGCTACGCTCAAAAAATGTTATTTTTATAACTTTATATTATTTAAAAGACCGAAAAAGGTATGCAAAATCTGATCTTGAGACGGTCGTTCACCGTCAACGAGAAACTTAGAAAACCTATTTACATAATCCCAAAATGGCCCCACATAATTCATAGCACCCAATCTGAAAAATTTGTAATGGACACATATGGGTTGTAATGCATGAAATTGAAGCCTTTTAAACACAGATTGCTATTTTCTTAGAACAGAGATTCGTGGTTTTTAAAGGACTACAATTTTATGTATCACAAGCCAGCCATATGTGTCCATTACACATTTTTGAGATAGGGTGCTAGGAGGCGGTAAATAGGTGTTCTAAGGTTCTCCTTTAAAAAACCATGACTACCTGTGATAATGTAAATCGGCTTACGTATTCGTTCGCTACCTCAAAAATGTTACTTTGCAAGATATTTTTGGATTTTGTAAATAGGTTTTCTTACCTTAACGGAGAATAACGGCCAAAAATAACGGCCCCAAAGTAAGATTTTGTATATCTCTTTCCGTTTTTTAAATAATAGAGGCGTTAAGTTTTCAAAAAATCACAATGTAAATATGTAAGTAAGTGCACAGTTTTCTAATTTGATTTACCAGTTTGAATCATATATAATGATGCAAAATATCAGCTGTTTTCTTCGAACTTCGCAGTTTTAGAACCGGCTCTTACATTTTTAACCACGTCCCGTCTACAAACAGGTTGTACTTAATCGATTAATCAGACGAATTCATTAATCAAACTTTCGTCTCATCGACCAATAGATATCGATACCCCACCGTGAGGTAAATTATGATCTATGTCAACCCGGCAGACAATCGAAAATAATTATTGAATTTCGTCGCTGTGTCTTGGCGGAGAATGCGATGTGTTTTGTATCGAGCAAGAGAGGTCACAGCGTTCTTCGTACACTAACGTAAAAAAACTTCATATTATGCCTGCGCGATAAAGTTGTAGAACACACCTAGAAAACATGTTGTACAAGGTGATCCAGGAAGAAAGGGAGAAACTTTCAGGTCGTGTTCTACTTGTCAAAATAAAGAAAAAAGTTCGTATAGACATAGGTTCGGAAATGGTTTTCCAGTTATCCACAATTTTTTTACAAAATACAGTATTTAAACTTTTTTTGTAGGAAATATATTTAACGCAAATTTTGGATACGTATTAGGTATGAAATCTTTTACCCATGTACAAAAACAAACCAAAAAGTTGTTTCATACATTTTCAAAATGGCAGCCATTTAAAATGTTTAATGTAAAATATCTCAAAAACCGCTAACATTACAACAAAATTTCAAGTAACAAAAACTTTCCTTATTTAATGACCAACATAACGGGTTTTTTTATTATTTCTGTAACTTAAAATATAACTGAGTTATCAGTTAAAAATTTTGTATATTATGGACAACTATCAAGATTGGGTAGGTCGATGTAGTGTTAAAGCTTTCATCAACTCCTATAAAAGCGAGTGTACGAGCGTACGTACGTGAGTAACGTATAATACAACAGCTGATTTCACCCATCATCTGTAAACCCAGTGTAGATTATAGTTTGGGGTTATGTTTACAACTTCAATCGTTATAATTTCTTGTGAAGTTGATTTTTTTTTTTAATATGAGTTATAGAACTAATGAATACTATAATATTTGCTTTGAGGTTATCTATACTTATAAAAGCCAAATACCATTGACTCATCACAGTTTCTCCAAAACCATGAGGCCTACAAACATGAAATTTGGCGCTAATACTCTTTATAGGCTCTAGACGCGCACTAAGAAAGGGTTTCCGAAAATTCGAAATTTTAGGGGGGTTTCGGGGGGTCAAAGTTACTAAATCACGATTTATCAAAACCTACCGAACGGATTGGAATGAAATTTGGTATGTAGCTTCCTCTAGGGCCATAGATGCTCGCTAAGAAAGTGTTTAAAAAAATTCGAAATTTTAGGGGGGTTTGGGGGGGCGGGTCAAAGTTACAAAATCACGATTTCTCTAAAACCATCGAACGGATTGGAATGAAATTTGGTATGTAGCTTCCCCTAGGGCCCTAGGTACTCGCTAAGAAAGAGTTTTAAAAAGTTCGAAATTTTAGGGGGGTTTGGGGGGGTCAAAG
>JAGFPH010007951.1:0-32919 GCA_018207615.1 Philaenus spumarius | reverse complement strand
GGGGGGGGGGTCAAAGTTACTAAAAATCCCCATAAGAAATACATAGTGTAACATATTTATTGATATAATATATTTTTTTGTTAATATACATTTAACTTTGATTTGTCTATCCGTGCAAAGCCGGGTTGGGCCAGCTTGTAAACTATATATACATACAACCTTTTATCATCAATATATTTGTTTATACAAATTTAAAGAAGACATAGGCCTACATATTCGTTTAACAGCTGATTTCACCCTTCATCTGTAATACTTAAATAGACCCAGTGTAGATTATAGTTTGGGGTTATATGTAGGTAGGCCTAGATAAGTAGGCCTTAATGTTGTTTGTAAATAGTTTGTTTTTTAAATTGTGTATTTCTAATGTGTACCTAATTAATCAGCCTGTGATTTTTCACGGGGGTATACTAGTAAATTATAATGAGCCAGATTCATTAACTAGAGTGCAAAAGGGATCATTAGTGTCCCATTTTTTATCCTTTCAAGATACAGATTCCTAAAATTACAGAAAACGAATGTATTACACATTTTATTTATTGAAAATAAATTTACCATACATTTTGTTTACTGAAAATTAATGCACCATACATTTTGTTTACTGAAAATTAAAGTGCCACACATTTTGTTTACTAAAAATGAATGTACCATAATTTTGTTTAATGAAAATAAATGTTCAAAACATTTTGTTTACTGAAAATTAATGTACCATACTTTTGGTTTACTGAAAATTAATGTATAACACATTTTGTTTACTGAAAATTAATGGACCGTACATTTTGTTTATGGAACATTTCAGCATACTTTTTTCAAATTTGTTTATTTTACTCAAAACACGACTGTTTATGTACGATCTCCAAATACGAATCAAATGTCAAAGCCACCTTTACTTTGATAACGTACATCTTACTAAATGCCATTAAATATATTTATTTTACTCACGCCTTAAGTGGCCTCTGCTCTTAAGTAGGAGATTGAAATAAGTACCTGAAACAGAAAATACAGGATTAGATAATTACGAAATGCGCATTTTAAGTGACAGAAACATAACTGAATCAAGGGAATCGGCTCAGGCAACGAGTCCTGATACTCAGACGGCCATAAACATTGGTTATCTGGTTTGCGGGGAGGGGGGAGTCCGTCTACCATTAAATAAGATGAATGCACGACAAAGCTTCCAGTGACATAAGCGCCCATGCTGAAATTTGCGACATAAGCGCCCAAACTACACCTCCCTGTCTCTAGCTACCTGCGGTCTAGTGGGAATCCCAAAGCTCCAACACCCTATATCGTCCCCGTCTCGTCAACACTTGCCAGTCTTGCTTTAGTTTTAAGTTTATTAAGACATGTGTGCTCATGCTGAGTCTTCTACATAATAAGGTTGATATTTTCACCTGAAAAAAGTGTCTATGGAGGAAGGTGCAAGAGGTAGGTCTTACGCGGGACTACAAATAAAATGAGGAAGTTCGAAATGCGATAAAAATGTGTGCATCTCAAACCTGAGGGTGTCATTGGCTGTTTAGAGGTTTACTCCCAGAACCCTGGAAATGCAAACCTTATAGAATTGTTGGACTATTTAACCGAAAGATGGTTGGAAAATGAGCAAATCAGTACACAACTATACAACTGTTATAAAAGACGCCACCGGACCACAAAAGCAGTTGAAGGATGGAGCAATTAATTGAACAGCACGTTTCAAAAGCCACGACCTAGAGTTAAAGATTTCGTCTGATCTTTGAAAATTGAGGCCTAAAGCTCAGCCGTGATCTACATGAGAATGCGAATGAACCTGGATGGAAAGCGGCGAAAACTGAAAAATAAGAAACTGGACAAGAGCATCGAAAAAGTTGGAGCAAACTTGTAGAAAACGGAAAAGTGCAAAACTACAAAACAAGATGTACAAAATAAATGACAAAGCTTTCTTCAAGCGGTTTATACAGGGTGACAATTAAGTCTTGAGACGGTTTAATATTTCGTATATAAGGAAAATGTTAAGGTAAATGTGATTGAGGTACCTACTCTACGTAAAAATACTATTTTATTCAGATTTCAAAAAATGTATCCGCCATTTTGAATGTAACTTTGTTTTTTTTTTTAAATAGGAAGGTGGTCATGTGATACATCATTTCGATGTAGAATTTCAAGAAAAAACCAATGGTGAAATTTGCACATCCATATCTTTAACCGTTTAAAAATGGCGGCCAAAAAAACAACGAAATAGTGTTTTCCGATTTTGCTCCATTTTGCTGTACTATTTTTTTTTAACGCTAATTATTAAACTTTTGGGATGTAGAATTAATAAGCTTTCAAACGATGTGCTACACAACGACATTTGGGAGTATTTAAAATTTTTGAGTTACAGCCATTTTGATTTTGTCATAATTGATTTCGAGTGGTTCAACCAAATATCGTTGTATGGCATATCATTTAAAAGCTTATTTAATTCTGAATCCAAAAAGAATAGTAATTAATATTAAAACAAAAATAATAGACCAAAATGGGGCAAAATGGAAAACACGATTTCGTTGCTTTTTGGCCGCCATTTTTAAACGGTTAAAGATATGGATGTGCAAATTTCACCGTTGTTTTTTTATTGAAATTCTACATTGAAATTATTTATCACATGGCAACCTTCCTATTTAAAAAAAAACAAAATTACATTCAAAATGGCGGATTCAAGATGGCGGATAAATTTTTTGAAATCTTAATAGAATAGTATTTTTACATAGAGTAGGTCCCTCAATCACATCTACCTTAAAATTTTTCTTATATACGAAATATTAAACCGTTTCAAGACTTAATTGTCACCCTGTATATTAAACACGCCTAAGTGAAAGAAATCATAATACATAGGTTTCTCTAATTTAGCCGGTTCATAGCTTGAATAAAGTGTGATGGAAATCTGTAATCAATATTAAAATGCTAAATGTTGACAGTTTTTCCTAAATATGCAGCTACACTCATTCACTCGAACCCCCTTCAACCACTATCAGTTGGGAGCTTGTGTCGCCGGGCGATTTTGTCCCGACACCAAAAAAAGATGCGGACTCTGTCATTTTGCCAAGGTGCGGCGCCGGCGATAAAATTTAGCTACGCTCTGGTTGGTGAAAAGAACAAAGACCAACACGCTGAACATAATTCAATGCTATAGGCCTACTTATTGAATGATAATTCCAAAGATGCCACTTAACAGATTTGTTAGATTATTTTACTCAGGTGATACAGGGTGATTCAGGAAGAAGCGATCCAACTTTCAGGACGTGTTCTGCTAGTGAAAATAAAGAAAAATGTTCATATAAACATTGGTTCGGAAATGCTTCGTTTCCAGTTATCCACCATTTTTTTTACAAAATACCTAATATCTTTGGATGTAGGAAATAAATTCAACGCAAATTTTGGAAACATAAGTTATTGGTATGACATCTTTTACCCAAGTGCAAAAAACAAATACGTTTTTTCATAAATTTTAAAATTTGTAATATAAAATACCATGAAACCCGCTAACTTTACAAAAATTTCGTAACGGTTTTTTATTATTTCTGTAAAGATAACCGATTTATTGGCTAAAAACTATAAATGTTGTACTTTGGTAGTATTTGGTAATTTTTGGTTCCAAAATTACTCCAGAACCAAATTATGAGAAAAATCATGTAAATTTAGTCCATAATAAATTGTTACAAACTCGCAAAAAAAAGGGTTTTATGACACTAAAACAAAACTTTATTTAGGCGTTGAATGGCTGCCTGCGTGTACGAAATATGTTAGTAGAATTTTGTTGCATCTCAGCCTCCAGCCCCGGCTCACGCGTTGCTTCGTTCCGCTCGAAGCGGAAAAACTCGCTTGGCGAGTTTGCACCTCGACCTTGCGGCCACGTATTATGACCACTATTTTGAAAGTAATACAACATAAAGTTTTGGTTTTTGGCGAACTTGTAAAACTTAATTTAAAAATGCGTGATTCAAATTTAAACCCAATATTTTCTCTGCAAGGTGTTCGAAACTCTACACATAAACTTATGATTAAATACAAAAATAGAATAGTTTATTAGCGAATTTCCTTAGGAAAAATGAGCTATTGCAGTGGCCCTTATGGTGAGACCCAAGGTCGGGAGTAGCAAATGAACATCGATCATGGTCCCCAGAACACGTTTTGGGGTGTCATTAAAATTCATATATATATGTGTGTTTGCACTTTAGCGGCCGCATTTTAAGTCCGATTTGGTCCAAATTTGGTACACGTGTTGGTTGTCTATGTCGCTCGGACGGGTTCGTTAGCCAAAAATATCCAACAGCCGGAAGTACGTTTTTTGACCGGAAGTAACTATTTTTTGAGATTTTTACTAGGAGAATGAAATTTGTTTAGAGTTTTTCCTAAAAGTATAAATGTAAGATGTTATTCTGCACATTTTGGTTTTTTACGCGACCTTATAGCTCGCTGGTTTCCCCAAAATCGACCAAAACGTAAAATACCATAAAAGTACCCGTTTCGAAGCCAAGTGGTGCAAACTCGCGAGGCCGCTAGGAGGAAACAAATTCTACTAATATATTGCGTACGCACAGACAGCTGTTCAACGCCTTCGTGAGTAAACCTATTTCCCAAATTGTTGGTTGAAACCCTAAAACATAGGCATATAAACTTAATTTTGGAAATTTGCTCAACTCAAGTCAGCGGTCCAGCTGCTTGGTCGAATTATTGTGCTTAAAATAGTTCATTGTTAGGTTAAACTTCAAGATTGTTTGATCAAACTGTTCTCTAGATAAGAACTATTTTGTAAAAGAAACAAAATAGCGGATATCTGGAAAAAAAGCATTTTTTGAAAAATCCTATTCTTTATTTTGACCCAAGGAACAACATCCTGAAGTTATTGCATAGAGTTTTGAAACACCCTGCATTTCAATAGTTGTGAAGTTTTTTACTTTATGCCAGTTAGATGTTAGATAAATACACCCCCCCCCCCCCCCCTAGTGGCGCTAACGAAACGCCAGGTAACTATGTTCGAACCTGCCCAAATGTATAGCAGGTCCTAACTGCACCGAACGTGGACGACCGCTCTACCAACTGTACCACCCCGCTTAATGTCAGTAGACAGCATTTTTGTAGACAGCATCAGATCGCTTTGCTAATAGTAGATCCATACATCATCGACCTATCGAATGTGTCAAAGGAACAGACAGTTGTAAATAATTATCAAACTATAAGAGTGACAAAGAAGCAATGTGGTTTCTATCAGGCCAGGAAGGACACTTTACAGTCGTCGAAACAGTCCTTCGTTATCTGTCAACATTCCTGTTCCACGGTCATCTGTTCAGAATCATCAGTTTGAATACGTAGGTCTAATTTCTTCACCTTGGAATCTACAACAGACTATTCTTATGAAGAAACACTGACCGAGGGATCGTACTTTATCAAGAGCTCGGATTAAAGTTATATCCACCGATTTCACAACTATATTCTTGATCATTTTACACAAATATCTTGTTAATAAAAACTTCAATGTTTACAGTTTGATTAAAGTGCTTCAGGATCGGCCGAGCGAGTTGGTGTGGGGAGGCATCGATGCATTGTTGCCACGTTGATAGATACTCATCAAGTAATTCACCTGTGTGCAATGACTTTCAAATGACAAGCAATTTAACAGAAATATGGCAACACGGGGTGCATCGGTTGCTATGACAACTGTCCTTTCCTGATTTGTCTGGCGCGCGGTGAGCCTCTATTCCCCACTACGGCCGCGTGGTTTCTAATTCTAAAGCAGTTTAAATCAAAGTATAGACACGAGCATTTTCAATACTCCACTTGATCAGGTAAAGGAAGACAAATTCTTCGACTACTATTGCTTCCTTTCCCTTAGTGTAACGGGCTGACGGTCTTCGGGCTATGGTGTGTCTCCCTTATGGATATATCTTTCAGGTCTCTTGTAAGACTCCAGACGTTGATTGTCAAGATGGTGGTGGTGGAGACGAGACGGTACTCCAGAATAAGGCACCAATGCAAAACTTGTTTATTTTCATTTAGCGTACATTTCCTCTGCAGGTCCGAACTTACAACGTGTGAAGGTAAAAGGCAAGCTAGTCCTTCGTAGAGCAAGTTTGTGAACAGACTGACTTAAGCTAAGCTTGAACATTTATCTTCAAGCTACCTCTTCCCATTTAACTTTCTGATCTCTGACTTCAACATATTCTCTGTGCGCATGCCAAAATTAGGCTACTATCAATGATCTATTATTAGTAATCTCTTTATATAAACATGAATATTAGTTCCTTTGTCCTCTATAAACTCAAAAACTATTCGACCGATGTCACTAAAAATTTCACACTATATCCATATCATTGCTAGGGGTGTATCCCCCATTGCGCCGCTGCTACTTTTCCCTTGTAATTATATTTCTGAGAAACAGCCCCATTCATATGTTATGCCATATGATGTGCCATACTTAAAAAAGGTACTCCGAAAATTCAGGATGTGATTCTACCCATGAAGTCGAGCAAAAGTAATACCATTCAACAAACAAGGTTAGGTTAGGTTAAGTTAGGTTATTCGCTAACAATAGTTTACCTTATTCAACTTGTTACGATTCTTTCGCCGTATACCTACAGCAATAATTTATTTCCGATACACCCTTCCTCTAAACACGTCATATTTTGTTCAAAACAATGCTATTGTTGTGAAACCGACCGGCGCAATTCCGGTGCATGAAAGAGAGAAACTTTTTCGACCCTGTAATTATAGCCCGTCTCAGGTTAAGTTGAGGCAAGGAGGGTGGGTAATTAGGGTCGGTCTCAACCGTCATAAAACTGACCCTTATTAATGCCGCCTGAGTGAACCTGTAGCAAACTATAGTGTCAAATTTCAATTCTGTATGTCTTAAGTGAAAATGAAAAAACTATATCATATTTCGTTTCATGATATTTTCCAGATAATTTTGATACCAAATTTGATTACATTTGGCCAACTTTGAGCTGTACTAGCATTGTAAACTTTCTTAGTTGAATTAACATTACTAATACGGTTTACAACAATAAAGCCACAAAAATGTACTAAAAAAGTTCATATTTAAAAATGTAATAAATAATTATTATTTGAGAAAAAATTCGAAACTGTATCGTTAGTTATAGGACTGCATTTTCGGCGCAATCCCGGGTTACCCGTTACAATTACTACAGTCTAAGGGGTTGAAATGAGGTTACTATCGCAATAAAATAAAAACTTTTTACAAACTCGTAAAAAGCTAAAATGAGTTAATATTATTTATTCTTAAGTGAATAAAAAACAATCTAACTAACAGCTGTCATGCTAGTTAAACAGATTGTTAATAGATGGCGCCTTTCATTAGGAACCACGCGAGAGGTCACCACTCAATTGTCAAGTTTTTTTTTTAACACCGTATAAACTACTAAACTTCTATACCACCCTATAGGTAGCCGAAGGCAAGGGCTTTAATATCTTTCTATCTGTTCCTGGAATATTAACGTTCAATAATTTTGCATCGCCCTGTACATAGTAAACCCTATTAAACAATGTGAACGTAAGAACTTCATAGAATCTATGATATCCGGGTGACTCAAATAGCTGACAGGAGCTAGGCTGACAAACCAATCTGTGGGGGGAGGGGGTGCCCTATTGTAAAGTGTGTATTGTTCTTGGTGCTAAGGGCGCACCCAGAGCACGGGTTGACCCCAGGGGGGCGCTACTGGCGCGTGTTTTGACCTTTTGTTCCGTATTTTACAATTACTCGGAGTGTTAACTCGGTCGGTTGATTATAGACATTGATGGTTTCTGATGTATATTGAAAGGTGCTGTGCTAAACGTTTATGCTGGCGTTTTGTCTCACTGTTCATTCCTCGTTGCAAAATGTTGTGTTTTTCTTTTAGATGTCGTGTATGTATGTATATGTTTTACTAATCCCACTCTTTGTTCAAACTTAGGACTTTAACGGTGATACAGTAAATATTTATACAACTGGTATTCTATACAACCTGACTGATTTGACTCATTAGCGAATTTCCATAGGAAAAATGAGCAAATGCAATGGCCTTTATAGTGAGACCCAAGGTCGGGAGTAGCAAATGAGCACCGATCATGGTCCTGAGAACACGTTTTGGGGTGTCATTAAAATTCTTGTATGTATATATGTGTTCGCACTCTAGCGGCCGCATTTTAAGTCCGATTTGGTCCAAATTTGGTGCACGTGTTGGTTGTCTGTGTGGCTCGGACGAGTTCGTTAGCCAAAAAAATCCAACAACCGGAAGTACGTTTTTTTGACCGGAAGTAACTATTTTTTGAGATTTTTACTACGAGAATTAAATTTTTTAGAGTTTTTTCTACAAATGTAAATGTAAGATGTTATTCTGTACATTTTGTTTTTTTTACGCGACCTTATAGCTCGCTTGGTTCCCCCAAAATCGACCAAAACGTAAAATACCATATAAAAGTACCCGGTTCGAAGCCAAGTGGTGCAAACTCCCGAGGCCACTAGGCGCAAACAAATTCTACTAATATATTGCGTACACACAGACAGCTGATCAACGTCTTCGTGAGTTGACCTATTTCCCAAATTGTTGGTTGAAACCCTAAAACATAGGCATATAAACTTAATTTTGGAAATTTGCTCAACTCACGTCAGCTGCGTGGTCGAATTATTATTTCCATGTTTTTTAGCGAATTTCCATAGAAAAGATGAACTATTGCAGTGATTCTCATCGTGGGACCTAAGTAGTCAATGAGCACCGATCATAGTCCCCAGAACAAGTTTTGTGGTGTCATTCAAAATATTGCACATTGTGTTCGCACTCTAATAGCCGCATTTTAAGTCCGATTCGGTCCTAATTTGATACAAACATTTTTTTTCTAAGTGACTCGAACGAGTTCGTTACCCAAAAAATTCAACACAATCCAACAAAAGTAAAAAAAAAAAACAACCGTAAACACTTTTTTGACCAAAAGTAAATTTTTTTTAGATTTTTCGTAATTAGAACGTAACTTTTTGGGGGTTTTAACTAAAAACATGAATACAGAAGAGTCCCGCTAATCCGAACTAATTGGGACCGAACACTGTTCGGTTTAGCGGGAATTCGGAATAGGCGGATTTTATTAATAATATCAACGTATTGACTTGTTAAGGCGTAAATTAAATTCGGGACATCTTCTAGTGTCAGTTCTGTACAGCGTTGATCGGCTGGGAGGAAAGCGAGGAGGAGGTGAACGCTCAAACTGAACTCGTATTACACGCGGATGCGGCAAATGCTCTTGGACCTCGCTGGTAGGTTTACATCATCCGGGGTTATCCTTTCGTTTCGTTACGATTCCATTTTCTTCTAAAAGTCGGTTGTTGGAACTGTCCGTTTTGTTATCGCGCAGTCTGTCCGTTATAGCCCGTCTCAGGTTAAGTTGAGGCAAGGAGGATGGGTAATTAGGGTCGGTCTCTACCGTCATAAAACTAACCGTTATTAATGCCGCCTGAGTGAACTTGTAGGACACTCTAGTATAAAATTTCAATTTTGTATGTCTTAAGTGAAAATGAAAAAACGATATCATATTTCGTTTCATGATACTTTCCTGATAATTTTGATACCAAATTTGATTACATTTGGCCAACTTTGAGCTGTAGGCCTACTAGCATTATAAACTTTCTTAGTTGAATTAACATTACTAATACGGTTTACAACAATAAAGCCACAAAAATGTACTAGAGAAGTTCGTATTTAAATATGTAATAAATAATCTTTTTTTTTTAAAAAAAAACTCGATACTGTATCGTTATTTACCATAATACAAACAATTGTGTGTTTGTACCATGTTAATCGGCCGACTTAAGGGGGTGCTACCCTGTCCGCCATATTGAATCTGATTCCCATAAGAGCAATGCTACAGAATAAGTATTTTTTTCTGTTAATTCGTGGAATAAATTTAAAAATTTGGTTTCGTTTTGAAGTATTGTCATATTATGTTGATTGCTAAATACATTTTCAAAAACTGTTTTATTGTTTTCATAAACGTATGATATAAATAGTAAAAAAACAGTAAACTTTAACAGACCAAAACATTTATGCAGCCTCTGGCAGTCTCAAGCCTGCAAAACGAGCTATTTAATAATTAAATGAGCTCCGAAACGCAGAGAGATAGTTTTAACTATCGCGTATGGTAATTATAATATGTTATTACTATTTATTATTATTATTATGTTGCGTTAATTAATGCAACATAATTAATACCGCTCTATAATTAATAATAAAAATTTAATTTTGTAATTTCTTGTATTGAAAAAAAACCAGTTACAACACTTTAAGTCGGCCGATTAACATGGGACAAACACACAATTAATTGTTGTTTGTATTATGATAAAAATAACGATACAGTATCGAATGATTATTTATTACATTTTTAAATATAAACTTCTCTAGTACATTTTTGTGGCTTTATTGTTGTAAAGTTGTAAACCATATTAGTAATGTTGATTCAACTAAGAAAGTTTATAATGCTAGTACAGCTCAAAGTTGGCCAAATGTAAGCAAATTTGGTATCAAAATTATCTGGAAAATATCATGAAACGAAATATGATATCGTTTTTACATTTGCACTTAAGACATACAGAATGGCAATTTTATACTATAGTTTGATACAGGTTCACTCAGGCGGCATTAATAAGGGTCAGTTTTATGACGGTTGAGACCGACCCTAATTACCCACCCTCCTTGCCTCAACTTAAGCTGAGACGGGCTATAGTAACGCATTATCTTGAAAAAATATCGAGAAAAAAAATCCTTCGAGATAAAGAAAACGGATGAAAGCAACTGGCAGGTGACAACAACACTACTAGTGCCTAGTAGGGTTGAGCATCGACGGCTGATGATTTAAAAACATCGATGTTTTCATGTCGAAGATCAATGTTTTTTACATCGATGGAAATCAACCGATAATTTTGCTACATCGATGATTCTCCCCGACATCGAGGGTTTTAAATATTTACAGTATTTTTTGTGCATTTATTTTGATAAATTAATCATGAATTGACATACTGAGTTCGACATTAATTAAGAACAGAACCTTGTTTTCAATAAGAAACCAACATCATATATAAATGCAATATTTACGTTTTGTATCAATTAGTTAACACTTTCACTGTTAAGGACGCACATGGGAGCTTGAAAATATTAGTGATTATTACGTAGAATACGAAGAAAGGTTCAAAAATAAAAAATAACTTAATTTCTACTCAAGGCTCAAGGCTATAAATATAAAAAATAAAAGTCAGGTGCTGGTATAGGAAATACGAAATGAACGTGTTAACTCTGTTACTTTGATTGTTGTTGTTTCTTTCGCCTCAGGAATTATTGTCTTAGGCCTAAGTAAAGTTTTAACAACAATTTTATAAATAAATATCCAGCTCTCTTTTTCAGAAATTTACAAAGTATATAGGTAATGTTATTCGGTAAGGCGTATGTCTTATAACTCAAAACTAAGAAGCAATGGAAATCAACCTTTTTTAACTAAAAAAAGGTTAATAGGTTTTTTGAAGCGATGACTTTTTTAAATATACATCGATGTTTACCGTTAAAATACATCGATGTTTTCAGGTCGATATAATTGGCACATCGATGGTTACTGCTGATTTTAACATCGATGTTTTAACTATTGATGCTCATCCCTAGTGCCTAGCTGTTGTATCTAATCTTTCCTTCTTTCTGAAGGACCCGGTATCCTTTTCACCGGATGCTTGTTGCAGTAGCTTCCTTCCGGATGGAAAACGGGAAGGAAACAAAACCAGCTTCATTACAATTTGGTTTCGGGTGTTTTCACCTAGTTTAGGCTCTATGTATGTCTCTATTTAACTTATTTGTATAACAATAAATGTACGTTTTTTCACGAACGACTTTTTAAGTTCTCCTGTTTTTTCTGTACTCTGTTCGGAACAGGCGGACTCTACTGTATTACTAATGTTTTTTCTACGATTTTTTCGAAAAAGCTTTGCCAAGTCAGAATATACGTACTTGTCGGCACTGCAGAATCCATGGTTAATAGGGCTTTTTTTTGTACAGGGTAACTAAAATACACTTCGGTTGGATGGTAAAGTAAAGCATCTTAGATGGACGTCACAAGGACGAACACACAAGAAGGAATGTATTCAGAATCAGTTAGTAAACAGCGTGTCAGAATTTCCAAGTAACTGTCCCCAATACAACTTGCATTAAATGTATAAACAGTGTATAGTGTTTAGTTTAATATATTCATCTGTCAAGTTGGTAAACCTGTCTGCGATCACAACTAGTGATTTATTACCAACATGACGGACATTTTTACCCGGCATTACATTAGTCTTCCTGAATACATAATTTTACACGGGGTGTACCAAAAGTCCTGGACCTGTTAAATAACTTTTCAGCTGATGTTTTTCTGTTGTAAACAATTATTTAGTGGTAGTTGTGTTAAAACCAAATTGCCTCAAATGGTTCATTTTTAGGCCGTGGAACTCGGATCTAAAATAGTTGTTTTTAATTGTGTGTAATGGTAAGGCACAATGTTTAGCCGATAGTCCTTTTATTTATTTAATCATATCTGCGTGCGAAGCCACAGATACCAGCTGGCTATAAATAAAGACAATAAACAATCAACAATCCTTCAGATTCCAGATACGTCTTGACAATGTATTTCTTGTGATTGTTAGAGGAGAGAGTTTTTTATTATACAATTGGATAAGACGATTGACGTCTCCTTTCCCCTGTTCTCGGAAAACAGCTGATGCGACGCTGTCACATGTCACACTTATCCTCGTTAAAACACTAACTGTCTTGAAATCAATAACCGAGTGACATCCGCAGATACAGTGTGGGAAAACAAAATGGAAACGGTTGGATTTCTCTGTTTCTTAGAACAAAGTTTTTTTGCCGTGGAATTTAAAATATTCTGCAATTATTGATTCACCAACGTACCAGTAACAATCAGCTTTCTAAAGCGTGGTCTTTAACACAACAATCCCGTTGGAACCTTCTGTACACATAATCACGTTATGTTTTCTTTATATTAAAGGATTAATAATAACCCCAAAGCTGAGATGATAAATAATGTTAACTGTTCAAATCAAATTATTTAGTATATTTTATAACAGCAGTTGTAATAAAGGTTAAAAGAACCAGCAAGGCTAAGGTCTACACTTTAATAAAAACCCAACCTAAAAGTTAGAAATACAAATAATTTCTTCAAAGTTTAAAATCAGCTGTTAATGGAAATATTGTAGCAAACAGCTGTTTCATCTGTTATTTTATTCCACTGGTTGCTATGTTAACAACCTAAATACATTCAAGAAATATGTGTTGGTTCTTCAGTATAGCCTAACCAAAGAATTTGTCCGAATAAATTTACAAATTATGAAACAAAAAATGTTTTTATCAAAATGAATAATAGCCTGTGTTACTCAGGGATGGTGTAGCGTTTTATTAGAAAAACTACTTTTTCAATCGGTTCAGCAGTTCCTGATATTACCCCCTACACACAAACAAACAAATGTTACCTCTTTATAATATTAGTATGGATAGAAATCCTTTGTTCATGTAATTCTTTATTTATACCTGTACAAAATATAACCCTTAAGATTAATGTCAGTAGCCATCCCCCAGTTTATGAAAAAAGATACCTTTGTATGGAACTGTGCGGTTCACAATTCCAGGCCAAACCATTCCAAGTGGTCCAGGAGAAAATAGTTGGTTGCTTGACCATCTCAGAAAATGTTTTATAACAGGTAAATTCCCTAATGTTTAGTCGACTCAAAAATATACTTTTTTATGTCTATAGTTTATCATTCAGAAAGGCGGCCATTTTTGTTTCTGGCCGCAAGTGTTTTTTCGCATTTGCAAGCATCTGCGGTTTTTTAAAATTATTAATAAATGGGCTGCCCTTTCAAATGAAAAGCACACAGTTCAACACATTCTGGCCTACAAATTAAAACCATTATCACCTTGCTCAATATAATTTTAAGTTATTGATCGCAATTTTAAAAAGATCAGTTTTAAAACAGAAGTTTTTGAAAGAAGGAGTGATTTCCCAGCCTTAATATTTTCTGTGCTACATAGTATATTATTTCGGCTCGAATTAAAATGCCGAAGTAGTGAAATCTTGCGAAAATTCTAAACCACCCCTTTTTATGACTTTTCTCGACGTTTTCAAGGTCTCTGAACACGATAAAGCAATAAAAAAATTGTGTCCGTGTGTCTGTACGAGTGTCTGTCTGTGGACAAGATATATGCACTCACAGACGTCGTAGAAAACTTCTGGTGGCGCCAGAATCTTCGTAATTTTAAGGCGGATAGTTGAAAAGCTTTTGAGCTTTCTAGCGTGACCGCAACGTGACGTGCGTGACAAAAACGTCACATTTTTAGTATTGAAAAAAACACGAGCCGATTTCTCGAAAAAGTGATCCACCTTTTTGTCTTGTTTAGAAGTTATTTTTATCGATAGTGAGAAGATAGCCATTTAAAAAAATACACTTTAAAAAAACTTATTTTTAAATGTGTGTAATATCTTTGTTAGAGGGCCAGATAAAAATCTGAAAATTGCAAACTTATTAGATATTTATGATATCAAACTTGAAAGTTATGAAAAACTAAATAAAATATGAGTCTATTACAATGGCTAAAAGGGGTTTACTGGCTAAAAACTAAAAAAAACTTGTATCTTGGTAGTTCTCCATAGTATAAATTGTTTTAGTTGTTAGCCAATTACGTGTATCTTTCTACATGCAGTAAATAATTTGATATGTTTGTCATTAAAAAAAGAAAATTTTTAGTTTCTTGAAATTGTATTGTTAAATTAGCTGTTATCGTCATATTTTACATTAAAAATTTTAAACGGCCGTCATTTTGAAAATATATGAAAAAATCATTTGTTTTTTCTACATGGGTAAAAGATTTCATACCAAATATGTATCCGAAATTTGCGTCCAATATATTTAAAAGATCCAAAGATATAAAGTATTTTGTAAACAAAAATGGAGGATAACTGGAAAATGCAACATTTCCGAACCAATGTTAGCTTGTGCGTTTATTACATTAAGTCAAGATGTTTGGTCCAACGCTACAAATATTCCAAGCATGCTGATTACGGAGCTACCAAATTAGGTATATTTCCTGTAGACTCTAGACGCAGCATAACGAGTTCTGAGTTCTGAGACAAGAATTCACATTAACACATCACAGTACCCACAAAGTATGAAATTTTATTGTCAGAGCAATGACCCGAGATGAGACAGGCCGACGTGACATTTTGGTTGATAAGTACTATACGAGGTGTTCTAAAAGTATAGGACCCTTTTAGACACCGGAAAGTAGAAAGATGAAAATTTTAAAATTTCTTTGTATGATTAGTAACAACTTTTACAAACTTTCAAGACCCCGGAACTCAAAATCTTGTGGGAGGCAACTCAAAATTTTTGAAAGTAAACAATCGGCTTGTGTCAGATGGTTTTTTTTTTGACCTTATATAACAAACATTTTGAAACCAAATAAAGTAAGGTACGACAACCCTATCCAAAATGGCGGTTATGTTATCAACATAATGAATGTTCCGACTAAACAGAACAAGTTATTTTCCTCCTTGGATGGTGGGGGTTGCAGTTGAACGCTTGTGAAAGTGGGAACTATTAATCGAAAGATATTTCAAAATCCCTTTTCTACTTCTAGACAAGATCACTTTATATTTTAAACTATTAAAAAACTGCATGAGGGGTCCTGTATTTTCGAAAAATAAGTTTGATGGCCACCATTTTAACCCAGTGAATAGAGGAATGATAACTTACAAACGGTCCGGTAGTTCTAAATTTTTTATATGTTGTCTAGGATGGTTATGAAGTGTTTAAAATGCAAAATTCCCCCCCCCCCCCTCCGCGCCCACCGCCATTTTGAAAAAACCGAAAAAAACCTGCTCTTTCTTTAGATTTTCGCTTATATCTTTGTTTCGGTGCATTTGGACTACAAACGAGTTCTATTCAATGTTGTAGAGAATTAAATTTACTATAATTTACGTGTTGAATCTTGTTTGTAGGACAGATAATAACGGAGATATGATATTTAAAAAAATGTAGAAAATATCGCATTTTCCGGAAATTTTTCAAACTTCTAACTTTAGAACGCTGTAACTCAGTTATGGCATTCTATGAAAACCAGTATCAGAATAAAAATTTGTAGAGAATTTAATTACCTACAAAATGCATATATTTTCTTTTAACCAACCCCACGTAATGGGGGGAAAACACAAAATTTAAAACAACGGCATATTGTTAATTTGATTTTTGATGACCTACCTCCAAAATATTGCTCAAGAACTGGAGAAATACAGCAACGTGATATCAACGTCCTCTGAGCAGCACGTGGAAATGAGGCCTACTAGAATGAGTCGTGACGCTTATGATGTGGGAATTCTACTTGATTGGCTTTCCAATCACCCACCCTTCCCCGAAACTGATCTAATCGTCAACATTAACTCTGGCGTAGTGGGAAGTGACCAGGTTAACTGCCACCAAGCTCAAGTAGTAGGAGGTGCAGGAGTTGCAAAAATTGTTGGCAATACCTTCGGAGAGGTGTCTTTCAAGAAAAAAGACAAAGTGATTACACTGATGTCTGATATAAATTCAATGAAGGTTGGAGACAAAAACTATGTATTCACCCACTCACACTGTTCAACTGAATGTGTATAGCGAAACAATCGGAAGAAGATCAGCAGGACTACCTGTCGTACGAACTGGCACCATTCCCCATGTCTTTGTTTAATGAGGACGGTATGCGTAAAGGGACAAAATCTTTACTATACGAAGCTTTCTCACCACTTCCACAAGACTTCCAACTCCCTCAACGTTCCATGGTCGTCATTGATGGTGGGTACCTTCTGCACAAGGTTGTATGGAACAGCAGCTCCACCTTTGGAGGGATTTGCCAAGATTACGTCAAGTACGTTCAGCGTCACTTTGGCACTGATGTGATGGTGATTTTTGATGGCTACCCTACAGATCCTTCTCAGCAAGGGACCAAGACTGCTGAACGAGCAAGACGGTACAAGGCACATTCATCGGCAGACGTGGTGTTTGAAAAAACAACTGTCAACACCACACCTCAAGATAAGTTCCTGGCCAATGAGGGGAACAAGGACCGATTCGTGAAGCTGCTCTCCAGTGCAATGCAAGCGTCAAACATAGCCACAGACCAAGCTTCCGAAGATGCTGACAGGTTTATAGTTGCCACAGCTAAATGCCTTTCCCCCAAGTACGACGCGGTCATCATTGTCGGGGAAGACATTGACCTTCTCGTTTTGCTGACTGGCACAACACCTGCGGTGAACAATGTTTACCTCAAAAAATCAGCAAAAGGGAAACATCCAGACGCAATCTACTCCTCCTCCTCCTACAAGTACAACTCCAAAGGCTGTATCTTTCTCCTTCACGCAATATCGGGCTGTGACACCACTTGAAACATTTTTGGGTTTGGAAAGAATAAACTCTGCCAACGTTTTAGGAAAGACCCATCATTGCTGGAGCAGGCGGAGAGGTTTGGGTACCCTGCTGCAAGTTGCCAAGAAATTTCAGCAGCAGGGGAGAAAATCTTGGTATCCCTATATGGTGGAAATAGAGAACAGTCGTTAAGCTCCCTTCGCTATAGCAAATTGAAGACAAGTACCACCAAGCTCAATCTGGCAAAACTACCTCCGACCACTGACGCAGCACACTTTCACTTCCTGAGAACATACCACCAGGTCATGGAGTGGATGGGGATTGTCAAAGACCCTATCGAGTGGGGCTGGAGTAGAAAAGCTGGAAGACTGGAGCCCATCAGGATGAGTAGAGACGCGGCTCCCCAAAACCTGCTCAAGACTATTTCATGCAGATGTAAAACTGGCTGTATGAAGATGTGTGGCTGTAGAAAGGCGGGCCTTTATTGTTCCGTCCTTTGCAAATTCTGTGCTGGCGAAGAATGTGACAACAGGAATGAAGTCATCGTCGACGACGAAGACGACGCTGATACAGTAACTTCACTATGTTACGAAATTGAAGACCCCGACTTCATGAACTCACCCCCTACAAAACCAGCGAAGCGCATATAAATTTGTATTCTTTTCAATTCTTAGTTAAATTACTAACGATTTTGTATGATAATTACTGCCTTTTGTTCTCGCTGTGATTAAATAAATGAATCTTTAAAAAAATGTATCTGCTGTGTTTGTGGGTTATTTGAAATTGAACATCCCCTCTTACCAATAGGTATTCAAGTGCAATAGTACCTGCCTGATGATCATTGTGCTGCAACATGTAAGAAACTCAAATGGGATTAGTACTCCCAATTCAAGTCACCACTGGAAATAAATAAGTAATTTTGCTTAGATACAATGTGAAGTCAAAAAAGTAACAACAAAAATATGCCGTTGTTTTAATTTAAATTTTTACCCCCCACTCCGTAGGGTTGGTTAAAATAATGTACATGCATTTTGTAGGTAATTAAATTCCCTACAATTTTAATTCTGATACTTGTTTTAATAGAATAATGTTATAAATGAATTACAGCGTTCTAAAGTTAGAAGTTTGAAAAATTTACGGAAAATACGATTTTTTATTTTCTTTAAAATACCATATCCCCGTTACTATCTGTTCTACAAACACGAATTAACACGTACATTATAGGAAATTTTATTCTCTAAAACATTGAATAGAACTTGTTTCTAGCTCAAATGCACCGAAACAAAGATATAAGCGAAAATCTAAAGAAAGTGCCAATGTTTTTCGGTTTTTTCAAAATGGCGGCGGGCGCGGAGGGGGGAGAATTGTGCATTTTGCATTTTAAACACTTAATAACTATCCTAGACAACATATAAAAAATTTAGAACTACTGGACCGTTTGTAAGTTAACCCCCCATTTTTGCCTCTATTCACTGTACTATTTTGGATATCGTTGTCTTACCTTAAGGACCATGTTATACGAGCGCTGATAACGCTGAAAACTGGGCGTTAAAATTTCTAAGTTTGGTAACGCGTCGTCAACGCGGGGCCCGTGTTATACACCGCGTTTTTCAGGCGTTGTCAACGTCGCCTCACTCACTTCCAAAATGGACAACATTAAGTTATGCTTTCTATTACAAATAATAGAAACATATGAGGAATTGTGTATAAGGAAGGTTAGACGATAGGGTGCACATCTAGTGCTTTCAACAAGACTTTCACTTAATTTGTTGGGTAGTTCTCACCCGGCTTTCGTGCTGACAACATTGAGTGTTGTACTAATTAATTTACATGTATACGTTGTTTGTGTTTTGTGTTTGTGTTGTGCAGTTTAAATGTTGTAACAGTTATTTAATGTTATGACGACATCATGTGAGTGGTAACTCCAACACCTGATGATGGACGAGTGAAATTCATCCGAAACCACTGTACTGTTTTTAACGCATAGAATGGATCACTTGACGGACATATAAAAGGTAATTATTTTATTAACTTAATTATTAATTTTTCAATTGTTTATTGCTACAATCCTTTGAATTAACATCTTATAGAGGTGAATGCTGTTCGATAGCGTAATGTCAACAATTTGATCACTTTGAAGTACGCAATAATCACTTTGAAATGAACAATAACCACTAGAACCAAGACAAAGTCGATACATCTGACTACTGTGGCCTCTCTGGTAGCTGCGTTGCGAGTGCGCGTTGACAGCGCTCCGTGTAACTTGGTTCGGCGCTGATAGCGCCGCGTCGTTATCACGTCACTCCGCGTTGACACGCTCAACGTCCGGTTAACGCGGATTCACCAGTTCCATGGCACACGGTAGTTCCATTCGCTCAATAAACCAACGTTAATGCGACGTTGAAATCGCGGCGCTATCAGCGCTCTTATAACATGGCCCATACTTTGCTTGGTATCAAAATGTCTGTGTTTTAAGGACAAAAAAATGATTGGTAACAAGCCGTATTTGAGTCCCCCCCCCCCACAGAACCCCCTCTACCTGATGGGCTTGATAGTTTGTACAAATAGTTACTAATCGTCCAAAGACATTCCCAAATTTTCATCTTTCTACTTTCGGTCGTGTAAAAGTTACGGAAGAAATCCATTATTTTTGGAACACCTGGTATTATACAAGTATTTATGCGACTGTATTTCAAAAACTACTTACCCTAACTGTATAAAACTTTTACTGACGCTTTTAGCACTATTGCCCATGTGCTGGTCACGTTCTCTCGCCTATAGTTCCAACATGAGCTCATATGGGACTACATCCGAGATGCTTTGCTGACTAGAGCGGTTTCTCGTCACGTTCTCGTCTGGTTCTCTGGCCGATAGTTCCAACATGGGCTCTTATGGGACTGCATCTAAGAAGCGTTGCTGACTTGAACGGGGGTGGGGTTGGTGCGGGGGCAGGCATTGATGGCTAACCTAAGTTAGATTTGTATATGTGTAATGTGTAACAAAATAAAAATAAAAATAAAAATGTAATTTAAAACATTTAAGAAAAACAAAAATCGTAGTGCGAGAACGTGAAACCATTCAAGTCTGCAACGCATCTCACATGAAAGAACCCCTGTTGGGGCCCACGGCAAGGGGTGACTACACCTATTATTATAAAGAAAATAACATAATAATTATTATGTGAATAGAAGGTTCCAACGAGGTTGGCGTGCGGAGCACGCAGGGGTCTCCCCTATAGTTTAGTAACAACTGTATTAATGTATGTGTCTATGGTATTTTATAATTGTCTCGACCCAAGGAAAAATTGCACAATGTAGATTCGGTACATACCGTGTCAGCCAGCACAAATAAAATACTATTTTCGTTCAAGTATAAATTTTCCTAGAGCACGGGAATTCTGTATTTTCAATGATTTATCAACATCATTACAAACCCAGCATTAAACAAAGTGATTCGGAAAGATCGAACTCGAGCAAATGTAATGTACGGCAAATTGAACTAATTCAGTTTTCCCTCCAGTATTACAGGCTGCGGCAAATAGCCTGCTATCAAGCGCCGACCATCTGATTCCAATTACAACACTAACTTTCTTATTTTCGTCGGAAAATGCAGTGGTTTAGCAACGTTACTCTGGTACCGTACATTGCTTTATATTGAAGAGCCAGAAAAATGTTAAGTTGACGCCAATAAACAGACAACTGGAGCAAAATTCAATTTATGTAAACCAATATCGTAAACATTCATGCAGAGTTTCATGAATTTATCTAAAACCATTCATAAGTTATTTTTTGCAAAAACTCAAATACATATAGAAAACTGTTAAACTTAGCTAGATAGGACATATATTACGTTATTAGCGAATTTCCATACAAAGATGAGCTATTGCAGTGACCTTTATGGTGATACCTAAGGTCAGGAGTAGTATATGATCCCGAGAACACGTTTTGGGGTGTCATTAAACATTTTATATACACTGTATATATGTATACTATAGATGGATTTATTAGACGGCGACCTGCGCGGAAAATCTTGCTCATGTAGGAGAGGTAGGTGAAGGTTCCCCACCATCGCGCACCTCGTGCACCGACGCAACCCCATCCCCCAGTCATATCCTCTTTTCAGATCTCAGCAGCAAATACGAGGTGCGCGGTGGTGGGGAACCTTCGCCTACCTTTCCTACATGAGCCAGATTTTCCGCGCAGGTCGCCGTCTAATAAATCCATCTATAGCTGGAACGATCCGGCTTTGCACGGATAGACAAATCAAAGTTAAATGTGTATTAACAAAAAATATATTATATCAATAAATATATTAGGCCTACACTATGTATTTCTTATGGGGATTTTTAGTACTTTAACCCCCCAAAACCCCCTAAAATTTAGAATTTTTTTAAAAGCTTTCTTACCGAGCACCTAGGGTCCTAGAGGAAGCTACATACCAAATTTCATTCCAATCCGTTCGGTGGTTTTGGAGAAATCGTGATTTAGTAACTTTGACCCCACCCCAAACCCCCCTAAAATTTCTTATTTTTTGAAAACCTTTCTTAGAGAGCATCTATGGCCCTAGAGGAAGCTGCATACCAAAATTCATTCCAATCCGTTCGGTGGTTTGTTTTTAGTAACTTTTACGTGAGATTTGGTACAAATTTAGTACACAGGTTGGTTTTCTAAGTCGCTTGGACGAGTTCGTTAGACAAAAAATTGACTGGAAGTAGACCAAATTTTTGACCGTAAGTAACAATTTTTTGAGATTTTTCATACTAGAAATAAACTTTTTTGAAGTTTTCTTTTAAAAAAATAGACACATGAAATAATTTTGCACATTTTGTTTTTTAGGCGACTTTATATACATCGATGAGCCCATCTGGTTCGCCCAAAAACAATCAAAACGTAAAATACCGTAAAAATACCAAAATTAAATCCACGGCTTTTATCTTGGTGACCGATGGCAATATATTTGCTACATGCTGGCAGCACCTTCGTGAGTAGGTCAATTTCCCAAATAGTTGTTTGAAACCCACGAACATATATAAATTTAATATTGGAAATTCGCTCAACTCACGTGATCGAATTATTTTGTATTATTTTCAGTTTTGAACTTAGTACCAGGAGACCGAGCTAAAGCTCGATTATAAGCAGGGCCTAGTTTGCTCACGTCAATAACTATTATTGCAAATTTCCGAAAGGTTAGGCCTATAACATTAAACAACTAAATAAAGGGTATGTTTATTTAGCAGAAGTATTCGTTGCCATGGTAACTATAAATAGATACAACATTAGGCTTACCTCTAATAAAATACAGTTTAAAAGACAACAGATGATTATTGTAATGGCATTGAAAACATTTCCATCAGCTGTGCTTCGTTTAAAAGAAAACAGATGATTATTGTAATGACATTGAAAACATTTGCATCAGCTGTGCTTTGTATTGTTTAAAATGGACAAATTTCACTTTTTAATTTAATAAAAAGACGTAGAAAACGAATTTTCCCAGACTAGTGACCATTTTTAATCGATTTCTCGTGGCCAAAAGCCCCATATAAAATCAAAAAATCAAAAATCCTTAGACAGAGATTCCAGATCCATTTAGCAGACAGACAATTATCTCTCTCTTTAGAAGATAAGATATTAATGGCAACATGATTATGTAAACAAAAAAAGTAAAAAGTGAATAGAATGCAGTAAATAAGTATTCAGCTTAATGTATAAGTGAAATTTTACAATAATTTGATCACGCAGCTGAACCCATTGACGTGTTCTGAGGGAATTTTCGAAATTAAATATGTTTTAGTGTTTAAACCAACTACTTGGGAAATTGGTCTGCTCACGAAGGAGCTCGACAGTTATTTCTTTTTACCTCAGCCTTCGGCCTTGGCTTACGCACTTCTTCGTTCCGCTCGCAGCGGAAAACTATGATCGACCTTGCGGCCTCGGAACAGAAGTTGCCCACGTGCATTTGAACAGGCTGCTTTTATGTTACTTTACGTTTTGATCGATTTCGTGACAACCAGACGGGCTATAAGATCGTGTAGAAAACAAAATGTGCAGTATAATCTCCTATATTTATTTCTTTAGATAAAACCTCAACAAATTTTCATTTTCATACGATAAATATCAAACATATGTTACTTTCTGTAAAAATAATTCGACCACGCAGCTGCACCGCTGACGTGAGTTGAGAAAATTTCCAAAATTAAGTTTATAGGCCTATGTTTTAGGGTTTCAACCAACAATTTGGGAAATAGATATATTCACTACGGTGCTGAATAGCTGCAAAATGGTTCGCACGCCATTCCGCATACTGGGAGTATCTACAATAAACAAAGCATTGCGTGCTTCGCACGCCATTCCGGATATTGGGAGTATCTTCAACACACAAAACATTGCGTGCTTCGCACGCCAACCCCCGTATTGCGAGTATATTCAATACACAATGCATTGCGTGCTTCGCACTCCAACCCCACGGTAGAATCCACCACATGGCTTTGAACGGGGTACTTCTACGGTATTTTACGTTTTGGGGGTACCAAGCGAGCTATAAGGTCGCGTAAAAAAACAAAATGTGCAGAATAACATCCTACATTTTATATTTGTAGAAAAAACTCAAAAACGAATTCATTATCGTATAAAAAATCTAAAAAAAATGTTACTTCCGATCAAAAAACGTGCTTCCGATTGTTGGATTGTTTGGCTAACAAACGATTTTTGGCTAACGATTTTTCGTCCAAATTTTCGAATTTTAATTTTTAGTGTAATTATCTGTTTTTTGGTGCTCCCTGAACCCCCAAAAAATGTTTAGTGGTATTATCTGTGTTGGTGCTCCCGGAACCCAAAAATATTTTTAGTGGAATTATTTGTTTTGGTGCTCCCTGCTCCCAAAAAAGTGTATTTTTGGTGATGTCTTTCTGTGTGTTTGTTAGGATGTGTACCGAGCTAGAGACCATTCCAACGGTCCGATTTTGATGAAATTTAGTATGTGGGTTTAGTTCCGGAATATCTAAAGGCTTTTTTTCCATTTTTTCAAATTTTAAGGGGTTTTACCCCCAAAATTGGCCAAAAAATGATAAAAATCCAAATTTCTCAAAAACGGCTTTAACGATTTTGATAAAATTTGGCTTATTTGTAGCCCTTAATGTACCCTACAATATGCAAAAAAACCGCATCTTTCTAAAAATTCTCGTTTAGGTAATAATAATAATACTAACAGATTTTTGGGGATTTTGGGCCAAAAAGGGAGTTGTTTTTCAATATTTTTCAAAACCTTTTTTCGTGCATCTGTACAGGCCTAATTGACATGTTTGGTGCAAATTTGTTCGAAATCGATCGAACAGTTTAAATAATAATATAATATCATGTGTGTTACATGCATCTAATATTTTCCATTGTAACATTTTCCTACTTTTGCAATTCTAATAACCACGTCTTATGCTACTCTTGGGAAGGTATAAAGTTTCAACTGGGAGAAAGTTTGAGGCAGTTATCTGGTACCGTTTATTTTAAATTTCGTTTGTCACGTAATTTACATTTTTTAAGTACACAGTTTGAACTTGTTTCTTTACACAATAGCTACAAAATGTATAATTAAAAGTGAATCGCAAGCTGGCTCCGCAATTTTATAAAGAATATTTAGGTTTTTTTCAGCATTCAATTACTAAAGATGAATTTAAAAATGGTTTTAAACGAGGCAATGTCAAAGCGCTCAGCTGCAAGAATTGCACCGTTTGGATAGGTCTATAGAGTGAAGGGCTGGCGTCGTCGGTTGCTTTCTCGTTTACTGGAGCAGACCCTTAAATGAGGTTTTATATAAACTAAACCGTATGCTGTGGTATTTATGTGAAATCATTATCACTCTCATAAAAATGTAAAATATAGCCCACACGCATTTTTTTATGTTTTGTTCACACGTCAAACCTTTTAAACCATTAGACAATTATATTTTAAAATTGTTCAATCTTATTTTTAATAAATAATTTACCGCTAAATAAAATCACAAAGTTTAAATAAACGGTATCAGTTAACTGACACAAACTTTCTCCCAACTTACTGTAGTCAAAATAATATTGTTTTTAATCATTTTATTTACTACTTTTTAGAACAAAACAAAAAAATAATATTCTACCTACGTCAATCGAATAAAAAAATTATTGTCCCAGGCGGGATTCGATCGCGCGACCTTTGGATTACTGGCCGTGCTCGCTACCGTGGTGCTACCCCGTGCAGCCGCTGCCGCGATGCTAGATTGACAACACAAACTTGTTTATTTTTAAACATTTCCCCATAATTATAAAACGCCGAAGTTTTGATAAAAGCGGGTGGTGTCATTTTGTTTGGCATCTTAAGCACTATAAATACTGAAAATTTGGTCAAAATCGTTAGAGCCGTTTTTGAGAAATTTGCATTTTTGTCGGTTTTATATATTGCTTCCAAATCGATTTCGTGAATTTTAAGCCGACTCCTACATCTTAGAAAATTTAAAAAAAATAAAATTTACGAAATCGATTTTTTAGGTCAAGGCACTTTGAAATAAACATTTTTTGTCTCTTGAAAGTTTTTCTAAAAACTCTCCTTTCGAGATATTAGCAACTTTATGTCGATTTGTTTCAACACGTTTAGGGCCGCCATTTTGTTTTGGGTGGTCCGATTTTTATTTTCTTCATGTCATTTTTCTAGTCTTAAATATACCTTTAAAATGAGGTATCACATGACCATACTTCCCGTTTAAAAATTTTGAGTTGCCCCCAAAATTCCCCATTTTTAGGGGACACTCAAAATTTCCCGATTGCTTCAAAAGATACTTTGGGCTAAGTTAGTATCCCAAAGGATATTTGTTTGTTTTAACAAACACAAAAGTTAAAGTGGGGGGGGGAGGGACTTTCAAGAACAGTTTATGCTACAGTTTAGTATTAAGGTAGATGGCTGGCGAAGACCACTTCGCACGCATTCCCTAGCTACATGCATTAAATCTACATAAAGCCTCTACCTATACATATTAATACTTTACCAGTATCGTGTTATGCAGATTCCACTCGGTCTGGATGAAACATATGTTCATTAGCTTAGGCGGGAGACAGGAATTTACTGGCGTGACTGTCTTCTTGGAGAAAAATATAAGTTTAAATTAAACAAGCAATGTCTAGAGCGTTCAATAAACAGATCTTCTCCGTCTGGTAAAGGAAAACACCTCAACTGGCAAGGTTTGTTTTACTACTTATTATCAAATTTGTCATTTAAAAATCTATAGAATGTATTCCAATCAACAGGATTATAGATAAAAGAGTAAATAATACCCTTCGCTGTATATTCCAAAATTTAATTAAATTCAAATTAGTGGCACAAAAAAGAGAAATTACAAGCTGGAATTCATACAATAGCTGAGTCGGACAAAGGGGCTTATATGACAAAGTTGTGGATGAATAAAAAATACAATCAACCCTCAAGACTTTACCGTTCATTAAGGGTGTGTTTCGTCACCTGGATTTTATGAAAACTATTTCGAATTCATTCGTAAAATGATAAAATCAGAGAAAAGGATATTCATTAGCGAATTTCCATAAAAAAGATGAGGTATTTCAGTGATTCTTATGATGAGACCTAAGGTCGGGAGTGGTAACTCACCGATCCTGATCCCCAGAATACGTTTTGTACTTGTCATTAAAAATACTTTATGAGAATTTTCAATAAAATAATAAAAATCTCGTTTTATTCTCGAGTCTCTTGGGAGAAGGCTCACCGATTAGACCGCGTGTGTGGTTCCTCTTCGCACCCTTTTCCGGCTATTAAATAATGGTGTAGTAAAGAGCCAGTAGGATTGTTGTACACTAGATTAGCGCAGAAATAAAAGAAAGTAAAAAGAACAAAAGCTTTTCTTTTTCCGCGGACCTTTGCGCCATCTTTTCAGCTCGGAGGCCATCCCGACAACTCCGGAGTTGAAGAGGACCAAGGACAAGCGTTACAATTGGTCAATAAATACTAGAATAAAGCGTGTTCGGCGTTTAATCTAACAAAATAAATATAGGCAATTAATTATTCCGCACGTTTTTATTTTTTACACGACCTTACAGCCCGTCTGGTTTTCTCAAAATCGATCGAAACGAAAAATACCTCAAGGGGAGGATACCCTGTCCGCCATTTTGAATCTGATTACCATAAGAGCAATGTTACAGAATAAGTATTTTTTCCGTTAATTCGAGGAATTAAAAAATTTTGTTTCATTTTGATGTATGTACTGTCATATGCGGATGTTGATTGCCCAATACATTTTCAAAAACCGTTGTGATATCATAAACGTATGATATAAATAATAGTAAACTTTATTAATTTTTTACTCAGTTTGAAAAAAAGATATTGCAAAAAACCTTAGCAATCAACACCCACAATCTGTTTTACTTTAAGAAAAAAATTACAACTTTTGTTTTTTGACGAAAATTAAACAAAAATATGCTTAAAAGTATAGTTAGGTTAGGTTAACATTGAAATTGTACCCAACTTCGCCGTTTTGATTTTAGGGACCCGAGCCTTAAAAGTACCTGGTTAAAATGCACGTGGGGCATCCGAGTAAGACGGCCGGGACGTAAACTCACGACTTTGACCACTGCGAGCGAAGCGAAGCAATCCACAAGGTCGCGAAGCCAGTGGAACGAAGCCGGTGTTCGAAAATTCTTAAAAGGAGTAATATTTGGTTTATCTGTATATATAAAAGCCAAAACCCACTGACTCACTGACTCACTCATCACGATTTCTCAAAAACCACGGAACGGATTGGAATGAAATTTGGTATGTAGCTTCCTCTAGGGCCATAGGTGCTCATTAAGAAAGGGTTTGAAAAAATTCGAAATTTTAGGGGGGTTTGGGGGGATCAAAGTTATTAAAAAATGACTTCTTCCAAACTACCGAACGGATTGGAATGAAATTTGGGATGTAGCTTCCTCTAGGGCCATACGTGCTCACTAAGAAAGGGTTTGAAAAATTTCGAAATTTAGGGGGGGTTTGGGGGGATCAAAGTTATAAAAAAAACTTCTACAAAACTACCGAATGAATTTGAATGAAATTTGGTATGTAGCTTCCTCTAGGGCCATAGGTGCTCACTAAGAAAAGGTTTGAAAAAATTCGAAATTTTAGGTGGGGTTTGGGGGGATCAAAGTTATTAAATCACGATTTCTTAAAAACTACCGAATGGATTGGAATGAATTTTGGTATGTCGCTTCCTCTAGGGCCATAAGTGTTCACTAAAAAAGGGTTTTAAAAAATTGGAAATTTTAAGGGGGTTTGGGGATAAAAATGACTAAATCACGATTTCTCCAAAATTACCGAACAGATTGGAATGAAATTTGGTATGTAGCTTCCTCTAGGTCCATAGGCGCTAGCTAAGAAAGGGTTTCAACAATTCGAAATTTTAGAGGGGGTTTTGGGGGGATCAAAGTTGTTAAATCACGATTTCTCCAAAACTACCGAACGGATTGGAATGAAATTTTCTATGTAGCTTCCTCTAGGGCCATAGGTGCTCACTAAGAAAGGGTATGAAAATTTTCAAAATTATAGGAGGGGTTTGGGGGGGATCAAAGTTACTAAAATCATAATCTCAGATCTTTTATTATTATGACAATAGTGCTTTTATTATTTAAGATCTATATATATATAAAAGCCAAACACCACTCACTGACTGAACACTTAAAAAGAATACAATTACGTTAAAAAGACTGAAAATACCAACCACCACGGGCAACGCCGTACGGGTCTGCTAGTACGTACATATAACGCATTATTAAAAGCTACCCTAACTTACTGTAGTTGTGTGTGGACTTTATGGATAGGCCTAGATGGTATTTTCTCTCTGATTAAAGCTAGGTACAGAGGACACGGATGCAAAGACATCTAACCGTGGAGGACTCTTCGTAGCAAAAACCGAAAGAGTCCGATTGATTGTTGTTTCACACTATTGCGGTGGCAGTGGACGGCTGCTCAGAGACCGTGTAATGTGAAAGGGGCTACGTTCTTCTTCACCCCACTAAAAGAATTTCGCCGTTTAGTGTGAAAGGAGGACGGTCCACTCAAATTGGCATAAAAAAACCCCGAATGGTTACATTAATTAGGGTAGTTCCGATTTTTGTATATGTTGTATGGGTTGATATACTGATGAAACATCCAAGTTTTCTAATTCTCGCCACCAACGCGGGCAACGCCATCTTGAAAAACCCATGAGATTGTTGACCTTGTTCAGATTTTTTCAAAATATCTCCTAAATTATTGGTATTAAAAAAATGTTAAATGAATTTTAATAAAGAAATTTTTTCAAAAAGTTGTGTAATATAATTTATTTTTAATTACTTATCTTTTATTTACTTACATATTTATTAATATACAGTTGACAGAACTACTGAAAATGTACTACATAGAAACCTAACAATATTTGAAAATATTTTGTTTTTTAAAAATACATTGGTTTTGTCAATATTCAGTTGTTGCGTGTTTTCCTAAAAAAAACTGCAAACATATTCAAAATATGTTTTCTCAGAGTCTGTATGACCTAGCAGAACCATTTTGGTCTTACGCTTTAGCTAATTACCTCTACTGCAAATGTTTTTTGTCAAACATCGGCGTGGGATTCACCGTTTACTTGTTATCGACCCAAAACCAACTCAAAATCACTACTTTTCACATATTTTAGAAAAATTTGCTAACTTCAAAGAGCTTTATCTCGAATACTATTATGTCTATAAACTTCAACTTGATCTCAAACTGTAGATGACTGAATCGACTTTAATAAAGCTATTTAAAAAAATTTTGTCAGACCAATAATTAAAGGCATATTTTGAAAACACTGGGACAAGGTGAAATAGTTCATGGTTTTTTCAAGATGGCGTCGGCCGCGGTGTAGGGGGAATTAGAAAACTTGGATTTCTCATATTGTACCAACCCATACAACATATAAAATAAAAGTATCAGGAAACTGACACATACTTTCTCCCTCATCAGTAGAATAATAATTCAAAATACCAATTTTTTTATTTTTAAGAGTAATTTTCCCATAAAAATCCATAAAATAATGGAAAACCAACTTTTCTCAAAAATGTTATAGTTTATAGTACTTTAGGTCGTTAATAAACTATAAAATTTTAATCAAAATCGTTAGAGCCGTTTTTGAGAAAAGTTGATTTTCCCGTTATTTTAAGGGTTTTTATGGGAAAATTACCCTTAAAATTTAAAAATTCACAAAAATTACAAAAAACGCCTGGAGATACCGTGGATTAGTACCTCCATACCAAATTTCATCAAAATCGGACGACTGGTTTAGACTCTAGGTCTGATAACATCCACCCCCCCCCACACACACACACACACACACAGACATCACTCCGAAAACCACTTTTTTAGGTTCAGGGGGACCCAAAACGGATATTTCCACTAAAAACTCAAACTCGAAAATTTTGACGAATACAATACATTCTCCATATACTATGGTATAGGGGGAGAAAGTAAAAATCTAAACTACGCTAAATAATGTAACCATTTATGACAATTTAACTGGACTAGGAGCTTTCGGGTAGTGTACGCTTTCTCTCTCAAAAAGCTTCTTCCGCGACGACCTTAATTGCATCCGAATTTAACATTTTACCATCCTCTTAGAGAAGCTGCACAGTGGACCACTCGGAGACAGAAGTGAGCTCTACTAGAAGACTCGGTACGGAGTCAACGTTGACTGATAATTTTTAGAAGAAATAAACGGTGCAAGGAACTGGCACATACTTTCTCACAAACATATTTTAATGATTAAACAGATTCACTGTGACTTGTAGGGTGGGGTAGGAGAGGTGATTTTTTATTAAAGTTGGAGATTACCTAATAAATATTATTATTATTATCTAGAGAGAAAACTATTCGATCGATTTCGAACAAATTTGCACCAAACACGTCAATTACTGTAGGTCTTTATAAATGCACGAAAAAAAGTTTAGAAAAATGTTGAAAAACAACCCCTTTTATGGCCACAATACCCCCAAAAATCAGTTATTATTATTATTATTATAAGCTAAACGAGAATTTGTAGAAAGATGCGGTTTTTTGCGTATGGTAGGGCACATTAAAGCCAAATCTTATCAAAATCGTTAAAGCCGTTTTTTTTATAAAAAAATAACAGTTTTTTGGGTTTTTTTTTTGCCAAAAAGGGGGTTGTTTTTCAAAATTTTTCAAAACCCTTTTTCGTGCATCTATACAGGCCTAATTGACATGTCTGGTGCAAATTTGGTTGAAATCGATCGAATAGTTTTCTCTCTAGCTTTGTATACTTACAGACATACATACAGACATTTTGTAAAAACCACTTTTTTGTACTCAGGGGGTCCCAAAACGGATATTTCCACAAAAATCTGAACATCGATTTTTTGTGTGATCACTATACTTTCTCTATACTATAGTATAGTGAGAAAATAAAATGACAGCTGAATTAATTACCAGTATTTTTTCCACTGCCTTAATAATATACGATCAATTCCAAGACTGAAAATAACAACCATTTAAAATCCGAACCTCCCTCCGTTAATACAGCGGCCTTCGCACTCGTTCGTTCCTGAAAGGAACTGCATTCCATTTTTAGGTTAGAAATACCAATAAAAAAGCGATTCTATAAAAGGAAACGTTTATATATATCTCTGACTGAGTTCTTACCCCGACAACAAAACAATTCCAGGAACGTCGAACCCATTAAAACTATAAATACACGAGTGCCGCTGCCTAGCGGGAAAGTGCAACAGTATGATTTATTGTCGGGTCTGAATTCCTCGAGTCCCCGAGACGGAGTCGAAATGACTTTTCGTTTTGTTGGCGATAGTTTCTAACCTCTAATTGAAATCATCTGTGTCGGGACTTATTTGTCGCAGGCTTATTGAAAGGGGAAGACTAATTATACACCAATTGGGCGTTTTACGTTCTTTGCTGATTGTGGTTGAACATTAAGCGAGATTTCTTCTGCACATTATGTTTAGAGTTATATTTTACTATTAAAGATATTTTTTTCATACACATATTTTTGTTCAAAGGAATACGATAAAAGGTCGTTTTCGAATAAGAGAATTACTGGTTTAAGGACAGTAATATTCTTTAAAATAAGAATTTGTTATTTTTAAATACATTGCTCAGCTGATTAAAGGTTTTCAGTGCCGGTAAAATAATCAGCTGTTTTGTATTATTAGAGAGGTTATGTAGTAACCGTAGCAACGTATACACACATACTAATATTCGATTGTAGGACAGAGAGTCCGGGTGCACTCCAACGAAGAGTAAATCGCACAAACATTTCATAAAGGCGGACTAAGAGTCTGATTGACATCGGGCCTCTTTGTACCCGGATTTCTACCTGCTTCAATTAGTGTCTAATTTAACAAAAGTTGTACAATTTACGACTAATAATATTAAGTCCTTTAAACAGCAATTGTAAAAAAAACTACAGTTTAATATTTTGATAATATAATATAACTTATTCCAGTTCAATAAGTTTAATTT
>JAGFPH010007950.1:16925-42992 GCA_018207615.1 Philaenus spumarius | reverse complement strand
TTGTAATGGTGAGACCTAAGTATGGCAATGGTGTTACCTAAGTATTGCAATGATGAGACCTAAGTATTGCACTGGTGAGACATAGGTATTGCAATGGTGAGACCTAAGGTCGAGACAATAAGCGGCGCTTTTGACTACAAACTAAAGCTTAGTATTGGAAAATTATATTTTTATTATTAACTTAAGCAGGTTGTTATTTTTTTAATACTAGGAACAAGTAGATTGTTGAGATTTATTGTAACACATTTTTTTAAAAGATACTGCAAGTAAATACCTTTAATTTATCTGAATTTCTCCGTGAAAAATTAAAACATGTTTTAGGTTAAAAACCTTTGGAAGGTTAATGTTCCAATAAATTGAACTGGAAATACACCCCTAGACCTAGTCTAGGTAAGATTTTTAGATTGTATTTGAATTTTGAAAAAACATTGACAAAATAACTTTTCTTTTAAAATTAGTGTTAACAACCGAATTATTCCTAACAATAACAAATTAATAACCCGCTTTAAAGTAAACAAATTTAATTTTCCAGAACTTTCGTCTCCTTACGAAGCTCTAGTTTGCACCATTCTGTTTCTCTTGTTATGTTAGACCAGATGTGTCTATAAACCTCAGTGAGTTATAATTTAGTGGAAGTTATGTTCCTGAAGATGACGACATTACCGTGGAAACGCGTTTGTCAATTAAACTATTTATTGTGGCAATTTTGTTGTGTTTTTTTACTTTCTCACTATACTATAGTATAGACAAAGTATACCGATCGCAAAAAAAACGATGTTGAGACTTTTGTGGAAATATTCGTTTTCGGACCTCTGAGTCCAAAAAAGTGTTTTTTAAAAACAAAATGTCGTCTTTATGTCTGTCTGTATGCATGTCTGTATGTCTGTATGTATACAAAGCTAGAGAGAAAACTAATCGATCGATTTCGAACAAATTTGCAAAGAACATGTCAATTAGACCTGTATAGATGCACGAAAACATGTTTTGAAAATTTTGAAGACAATCACCTTTCTGGGCAAAAACCCCCCAAAAAAATCAGTTATTGTTTTTTTTAATAGCTCTTACGATTTTGATAAAATTTAGCTTATTTGTAGCCCTTAATGTAAATTACCATATGCAAAAAAAACCAGCACCTTTCAAAACATTTTCGTTTAGCTAATAATAATAATATTTACTAGTTACTCTTCTACTTTAATGTATCCCCTCTCCTACTTTAATGCAGTTATGAAGTCACAGTGAATCTGTTTAATAATTTAAATATGTTTGTGAGAAAGTATGAGCCAGTTTTTGGTACCGTTTATTTTATATGTTATATATATATTTCCCACGAGTCAAGCTCGGTTATATTTATAAACTTTTGTTAACTTATTTTCAGTGAAGAATATAAAGAAAGAGCTTAAATTAACTTTTTAAACACTTTATATATGCTTCAGAATGGGAATAACAGAACTGTATGAAGTAGCGTGCCAATAAACGAGGCAATCAACGTGTCTGCTCTTGTAGGAACTTTACTGATAAAGTTAATGAAATCTTGTTTGTAGGATTATGCGCACGCACTCTGACTTTATCATCACGCGAATATGATATTTTATTTTGAAACTAAATGGTTGCGCTTACAGGGAATTTAACGGTTTTGAAAGTTTTGGTTTAGTATATTTAACAAAGTATGTGGCAGCGATTAATTACAAATTTTTACTTTTTCACTATACTATAGTATAGAGAACGTATAGTGAACGCAAAAAAAAACTATGTTGAGATGTTTGTGGAAATATCCGTTTTGGGACCCCCTGAGTCTAAAAAAATTATTTTTACAAAATGGATGGACCCCAAAATCAATTATTTATATTATTATTATGAGATAAACGAAAATTTTGAAAAAGATAATTTTTTTGCATACGGTAGGGTACATTAAGGGATACAAATAAGCCAAATTTTATCAAAATGGCTAGAGCCGTTTTTTTTATAAGAAAAGAATAACTGATTCTTTTGGGTTTTTTGGCCAAAAAGGGGGTTGTTTTTCAAAATGTTTTAAAACATTTTTTCGTGCATCTATACAGTCCTAATTGACATGTCTGATGCAATTTTGTTCGAAATCGATCGAATGGTTTTACTTTTAGCTTTGTATACATACAGACATAAAGACAAACATTTTGTAAAAACCACTTTTATGAACTCAGGTGGTCCCAAAACGGATATTTCCACAAAAATATCAACATCGATATCAACATCACTATACTTTCTCTATACTATAGTATAGTGAGAAAGTAAAACCCCAACAAATTTTAATTCTAGAACGAAAAATAAAAAAAAATATTTACTTATTGTCAAAAAACTTGTTTCGCTTGTCGGATTTCTTTTGGCTAACGAATTAGTCTGAGAGACTTAGAAAACCAACGTGTGTGCCAAATTTGGGCAAATAATAATTAAAATTCGACCGTTAGAAAAATTGCAAAATTGCATCAGACATGTCAATTAGGCTTGTATGGATGCACAAAAAATGGTTTTCATAAATTTTGAAAAACAAGCACCTTTTTGGCAAAAATCAACCAAAAAATGTGTTATTTTTTAATAAAAAAACGGCTTTAACGATTTTGATAAAATTTTGCTTATTGGTAGCCCTTAATGTACCCTACCATATGCAAAAAACTGCATCTTTCTAAAAATTCTCGTTTAGCTAATAATAATAGTAATACTTATTATTTACTCCTACTTTAATACAATTATGAAGTCACAGTGAATCTGTTTAATAATTTAAATATGTTTGCGATAAAGTATGTCCCAGTTTCTTCTACCGTTTATTAAATATGTTTTTACCTGCTTCAGCGACAAAACGCATGGCCAAATGCTGTACATAAATGTATTGAAAGTAAGTTTGTACAGTCTAATTAGATAGTTTAACCGAAAAGTAAAGAATCATCGTGTCTTAATTAAATAACGAAAATAATTAAACTTTCATAAGTTGCTCTACATAATTAGGCGGTACGAAATCTAAAATAGTCAAGGCGAGCTTGCCATTAACAACTACAATGCAAACGTTATTAGCGAATTTCCATAGGAAAGTTGGAACTATTACAGTGACCTATCATGATCCCCAAAACACATTTTTCGTGTCACTAATAATATTATATGTATGTATATATGTGTTCGCACTCTAAAGCCTCGGTTTGTAAGACCACGCTGCGTTAACTACGCCGTGATATTTACGTCGTGATTTTCAAGAGCGGCAAGTCGGTGAAGCCGCCGTTACTTACATCACGCCGTGATTTAACGTGATACTGGTTTGTAAAAAGCTCGTATTTGACGGCGCGAATCTATTTTTAGCTTGCTCTGTGAAAGCAACTAGACCTCAGATATAGTTGCGAGTGTCCGAATTATGGATGTTGCTACAACTGGCAGGAAAGCAACTCAGTTAGCTTATAGTGTAAGAGACAAGTTTAAAGACTTCTTTTGCAGTGAAAATTGTTCAGTAGATTGGCAGCTTAATTCCATCAGAAAAAGTGTTTAAACGCACATAGGCCTACACTCATAGTAAAATTTAGTACTGTTTTATAGCTTGGAACATGCCTCTGAAAATTATGTAATTTTTAGGTTAAGGTGTATGGTTTGTATACATCTACAGACATTGTCGGGCATGGCGGTGCAGTGAAAATGTATTTGGTATCCTATCCAATGTACTTTACAGTATTTTTTACACAAATTGCTATCACTCCTAAAACTGTTGACAACCTGATTCTAGCTGCGGATGTTTTCCACAATTTATTTAGAGTGGCAAAAATTACTTGCTCCAACCAAGACGAAGATAAACTTTCTCTACCTACAGAAAATTTGATTCCTATAAGACAGCCAACAACAGGAAGAAAAGAAACACGTTTGGCTTACTACGTACGAGAAAAGTTTAAAGACTTCTTTTGCAGTGGAAAGATTTCTGTGAATTGGCAGCTGAATGCCATTCAGATAAGTGACTAAATCGTCAAGTACGTGATCAAACAATTTTTCTTTTTCGAAAGTGATCAGACAAACATTTTTATCAAACTTTTAACTATAGTTATTCTTGTTAAATTTAACCCTTTGTATTGCAAGCGTAAGTTCTAATCATTATACTAATTTTGCATCACTGTATATTTTTTGTTTGAGTCTATTACATGTATCATTAAACTAGTGTGCTTTTCAAAGATACCAACATCGAGTAGTAATTGAACATCCAACGTTTTTTTCTTTTACAACAATTGAGAAATAGCTACAAGGAAAACTTTAAAAAATGGTATCATTAGAATAATTTGTTTTGTGAAGGGGTACCGAAGATTTTCAGACTTCCTGTTGACCTTTTACTGGTTAGGAAATGTTTATAATATCTTTAACAAATATGGCATCCCAAAGCTATAAACTTTTTTTAACGAAGATGTAAAAATATTGTTTTAATTTAAAATCTGTAAACTTCCTTTTAAAATGTCTGTAATTTATTTTTGAAGTATTTCATTTAACAATAAAGTAAAAACTTTTAATTTGTTCTACACAAGAAAAAAATTAAAAATGATGTTTCCTTGGCTGCACCATGTAGTCTGTACCATTGCCGTGCATCACGATGTTTCATCTTTAGTTTTTAAGTAAGGCTTAATATTTTATTTTTGTTAGTTCACAGTTTAAACAATACAGTTAAAAACAGACTTTCTCTCCCAAGTTCCTCGGAAATTTATTTCCAAATATTGGTTTTTCCCATGGGATCTTTTTAGTTTTTGTTTTTTAGGAAAAATCGTAGAGAACTGGATTATTTTGAACCAGATCTATCAACTGTGTCAACCAGATCATCCAATTCACTCGTGAAAACCTTAGACCCCATAGTGCTTAGTAATACACAATAAAATAATAAGTTAATATAGCTTAATATCTCACAGCAATTACTAAAACAAGTTGCTTAAATAAATTAAAAGCAGTATATTGCGCAGTGAAACCACGCCGGAATAGACTGAGACCTATCCAGAGCGTACCACGCCGAGATATCACGCCGGACCTTCGAACAGTTGACGCGACGTCGACAGCAGGAGGTGGTCTAAGAAACCACGCCAATGCTCTTGCATCCACTCTGTTCTAGCGTTGACGTGGTCATTACGTTCAACAATCGCGCCGGACGCCCGGCGTTGTCTTACAAACCGGGGCTTAAATATCCCATTTTACATCTGATTTGGTACACCCAGCCACTTTTCTGCATGACAACTCCCCCCACCATGACACCGTTCTCCGTAAAGTTCTAGTATAACAGTACCTTATTCCACACCATCTCACGTCATGATCCAACCCACACCATGGCACCACCCAACCAGCCGCCATTACACCCTAACCAAGATACCCTTTACACTAACCCTTTCCCTGGTATCCCGTAGTAACTAGTAGCGATTTATTTTTTCCCACTCCCTGGATTTCCGTACTAACCCGTAGTAGAACTTACAATGCGTATAACTTCGCCATCTGTTGAAATCTTTGAAAACTAACTTCAGAAACGTGTTCAGAGAACATTTTATAGTACAGTTTTATTTGATTTGTAATTAAATTGGACGTAATTTGTGGCCGTTAGAGTTAAAACATATATATAATATATGTACAATTTTCAATGATACCCCAAAACTTATTCTGGGGAACATGATCGGTTCCCGACCTTAGGTCTCACCATAAGAGTCACCGTAGTTGCTCATCTTTCCTTCGCTAAGATTCGAACAACAGCTTTCCTTCGGAAATTCGCTAACAATACACACGGCCAACGACAGCACTTACATATTGAATACAAACTACGCGAATCAATAATAGGCCTATATCCGTCGATAACAGTTTAAACTCTGTTGGATGTAGACAGAGAGGGTACGCGATTCCCACAGGAGAAAGGTAATGACGTGAAATAACACACAGGGGTACAACACGTTTATTTAAAATTACTTCTCCGCGGAGACTGGCTGAACAAAAGTGTTAGGTTAGGTATTTATTACGAACAGCTGTCTTTCCTTATACGATAAATAATTGCAGCGCGTCATTACGTGTTTCGAAATACTGTATTACGCACTAGAGTTTGTTAATATTTGTACTGAAAGATTTAAAGCGCACGATTTTGATTAAACATTTTAACCACCGTTTGTGTGTTTATTATAGCTATGATTGATACAAATTTGAAAATAAATCTAACAGTAATCAAAAGTTAAATTGCAGGAAAATAGTTCGCGAAAGTATGATGACCTATGTTGGTTTTTCTTTAAAATAGTCGTTTCTATCCTACGGAAAAACACCGCTAGAGAACAGCCCAACGGTATTTTTTGCTCTATTTATGATTGTTTTGGGCATATTGAGGAGGTGGTGTTATTAGCGAATTTACATAGGAAAAATGAGCTGTTGCAGTAACCCTTATGGTAAGACGCAAGGTCGGACGTAGCAAATGAGCACCGATCTTGGTCCCCGTAACCCGTTTTTGGGTGTCATTAAAACTCATATATAGCCTATATATGTATATATGTGTTCGCACTCTATCGGCCACATTTTAAGTCCGATTTGGTTCAAATTTGGTACACACGTCGGTTGTCCACGTCGCTCGGACGAGTTCGTTAACCAAAAAAAATACAACAATCGGAAGCACATTTTTTAAACGTAAGTAACTATTTTTTTAGTTTTTCCTACGAGAATGAATTAGTTTTTGAGTTTTTCCTACGAATATAAATGTAGAGTGTTATTTTGCAACGTTTCGTTTTTTTACGCGACCTTATAGCTCGTTTGGTTCCCCCAAATTTGATCAAAACGTAACATCTGACAGAAGTACCCGGTTCAAAGCAATTTGGTGGATTCTACCGTGGGGTTGGCGTGCGAAGCACGCAATGTATTTTGTATTGAAGATACTCCGAATACGGGGGTTGGCGTGTGAAGCACGCAATGCTTTGTGTATTGAAGATACTCCCAATATGTGGAATGGCGTGCGAAGCACGCAATGCTTTCCTGTATTGAATATGCTCCCAATATTCGGAATGGCGTGCGAAGTGTGAGTCAAAAGTATGGATACACCCTGTTAAATTTTAAATGGATTAAGTTAGAAAAACTCATTTGTGATTTAAAAATATTAAATTGGAGCTTACATAGTGTCAGGTGTTTGTAAGAAGTTTGTTTGATAACGTTCAGGGTAGACATAGCTATACTTGTTCCCAAAATGTTGCTGTTCTCCCACCCCACTCTACAGATAGCAGCCCTTTTTATTTGGCTTCAGTTAGACATTCCCCCAAGATGGCCATGATCATTTTGTCTTCCAATTATTATTGGTGTGTCGTGATGACTTGATCGTTATCCTTACTGAATCGAACTTAAGATTTTTCTCATCCCTAAGAAATGCACATTTGGGGGTAGTTGTAGCCGAGTGGATAGACAGACAGACAGATGACGGGAGGAGGGACAGCTCGTGGTTGGCGGTCGGTTGTTTGTGGTCGAGGAAGGGGTCTACCGATGTTTACCTATGTTCTTATGCTCTTTGGACATTTTTGGAATTAATATTATTTTATATTTGGTGTTAACTTTGTTATTAAAAATTATTACTCTCTTTTACTTTATAACTATTATATTTTTTTTTATTATTTTCTATTTTCCTTTGATGTTTATGCTGAGAGTGTATTGAAATATTTATGAATGTTGTCTTTCGTCTCAAGTAAAACAGGGATCGGCAGCTGGTAAAAGAATTATTACTCTATTCTCTTCGTTCAAGAAAATGTCAAAGTACAGCAAACATTATACAATAAACTGTCACAATCTTTCAAATACAATCACTCTACTTGATTGTCTTTCCAACCGTAGTATTGGAAAAACATACACTGAAAAAACTCTATCCTTGCAGCAACACAATTAATGTTGCGGTAAAAGAAATATTTGTTTACGGGTCAGCAGGGTGTAGTTAGCTTTACTGTTAAAGTAAGCTACTGTTGATCTCTTGATATTATAGCAATGTTATTAAATTAGCAGCAAATGTAAGTTCAACAGTAAGCCTAATGTTTCTATGACATTAAGGCACTACTAACTATGTCGCAAGGCTAGTTAATGTAGTAGTGAATATAAATTATTGTAGTTATAACATTAGGTAGAGTGTTTAATATTGTAGTGTTCCTTTACTGGTAAGTTAGTTGTTATTTTCACAAAAATAATAAAATTAGGTAATACATCTACAAAATATTACACTCATATTAGTTATTGTAATCATAAGAGTAATTTCTCTGTGTGTTTCAGTATAACTAACATCCTTGCAAGGTTAGTCGATGTAGTGGTGAACTTCATACTAATACAGTTATAACACTAGTTAAGATTGTAATTACTATATAGTATGTTTATTGTAACAATAGTTATTTTTGTCACAACAGAAACAGCTTTTCTTAACTCCGATATTTTATTTCGAAATTTGTCGACAAGCTTTCCCCTGCATACTAACTGTCGAGGTCCTTCAGTTAGAGGAGCTATAATAAGAGTTCTGGAAAAAATAAAAATTAAGTGTAAGACAACTATAAAATATATTATATAATATACATAGTTATTAATGTATGTAGTTAATTACATAGTTAAGGACATAACATTTTTACTGTATCTTAAAATAAAGAATTCAAGCTTTAAATTACAACTTTTTAAAATGTTAACCTAAATTCTATGTTTAAAGTTACCGTATTTGATAATGAGTTCATTACTTTTAATTTAATTAATTACTGCGACATTTCCCACTGAAGATGGATATTTATTATCTTGAGTAGTAATTAAACTAGTTTGAAGTAACTTATTTGTTAATAAAAAACATTCTTAGTTTTAATAATTCGTTAACAAGGGTTGATCAATACTCGTAAACACCGTAAATTATTTTAAATACATAAATTATTTCAAATATCAGAATAAATTAGTTCTGATAAAAGTAATCAAAATTCATTATCCAAATATTTGTATATGCTATTGTTAGGTTTTTGGAGAACATAAAAATATTTACAAAATAATAAAATAACGCTCTGTCATTTCAAATGTAAAAATTCCTAAAACAATTCATGTTAATTGACTGATGCCATTGACAGTCTAACTGAGGCTTTAATGGAGAAGTACTACTTAAAAACCACTCCTACATATTAAAAATTCATTCACACATTTTTAAACAGCTAAACAACCAAACTGAATCTATTAAAATATTTTTTTAACAAATCCTTAATTTGTTGTAAGATGTAGTTGTTATTAACAAATATTTTAGCGAAATACATTACGTACAATTATGCTAGGTTGTTAATTTTCTTTCTTTAAGCCTTATATTTTTACTTGAAAAGATATAATATGAATGAATTGTGTGTAGTTGTATGTAGTAATGTTAAATCAGTTAAATGGAAGTTAGGTACTAACAAATAAGTTCCTTTACATGGATTTCCTCCATATTGGATAGGACAAGTATATCTATTTCATTTTCTGAAATGAAAGTATATTATTTGATAATAAACTAATTATGTGTAAATAGATTACTAAAATGAATTTTAAATATTTACCAGAATGATTATTAAAACAATAATTTAAAATATATAGAAAATATATTAGTTATATATCTTAAAAAAGTATGACAAAGTTATGTATAACGTCAGGCAACCTCCCATAACCTGTAATGAAATTTTAACATTGAATATATACCGTATTTATTATGGTAGTTTTTAAAATTACTACATCTAATTATAATACTGTATTTACTTATGTATATACCTGAACTTACCTTTAAAAATTGTAATATAATTTTGAAATCCCCATGACGTCAACAAAGATTCTACATCATCATCCATGTATGTTGAGAAAACAAGAAGATCGACAACGAAATACTTTAGTTATAGCTGTTTGGTGTGGTCTTTGTTGTTACTTGTTAGTCTACCGAGTACTGAAGAGAAACTGAATTTGAATTTCGTAAAAACGTGAGAAACTGTAATTGTGGACAGGGTAACTCTAAAACAGGAAAAGGCTACCTTCTAAAGGATGTACAACGGATGTAACCCAGTTCACTGCATAAATAACCACCTTTATGCCTTGTAAGTAAGCTAACATTGTGAACATATTAAGGTATTGTTTTCATTCCGTTTTTTAGATGTATATTACGTTAGATTTACCTTATAGTTACATTAACTAATTTAGTGACTACAATCATCGCCTTTACTTATATTAAATTAACTATGACATTTTACTACATTAGAGTTTACAGTAAAACTCAACATTAAAAAAACCTTACAGCAATGCAAATATTTCAAGCTCTAAAGTAACCATGACATTATAAATGTCACCATGACAGAAAAACTGTTAACATTAATTTTAACTTTGCAGTACGGTTAGAGTTTTTTCAGTGTATATTTCATAATACGTATGTACATCTGTGGGAAATATGGATTCAATTTCTGGGTATATAAATTCAAATATGTCTGTGTAGAGAGTTTGGTAAATAAATTAAATTAATCAACATACCTTAATTTTCAGTCAATAGTAGTACTTGTTTTTTGTTTTTTCAATGTATGGCTACATGTTTCGCTGCCACAGGCAGCATCATCAGGCCAGCCAACAACACTAACACTAGTCCATTGTTCACATAAACATCACATACATAAAAACACAATAAACATAAATAATTGTGCAGATATAGCACTTGTCAAAAATAAAAAAAAAAAAAAAAATAAAAAAAAAAAAAAATAAAAAAATAAAAAAAATAAAAAATAATAAAAATTGTTCTAGTTTACTATTCTTAGGCCACATGTTACCTCACTGAGTTGAACTGGGATACTGCTACCTCAGGTATTCCTTATCAGATTTGTACCTTTGGCCTTATTCTGAAGTTCAAAAATTAAGTCATATATGCAATTGGAAGTGAAATTTAATTTATCATTTAACATATTTGAAGGATTAAACCTTTGGTGCTTATAAATTTCCAATTCTTCCATTATGTTCAATTTGCAATTATTAAATTAATGTAATACTTAAATATACCAATTTCTAAGGTACGAGATCTCTGTTGAATTTTTACTCTGGAGTATTACTAAATTTCGTTGTATATACAGTAATGGGCATTTAGAAATTATTCTTGGTAGTGAATGATTGTATATACTGGGTGTTTCGAAACTTTATGCAAAAACTTCATTGTATTGTTTCTTAAGTAAAAGGAAACGTATGTCATATAACCATGGGAATAATATACTGTTTCGTTTACCGTGGGGTCTGTCGGTATTTAATATTTACTTAAAATTAACATTAAGAAAACTACAAAAGGAATTTAAACCAAATTTTGATGCAATGTTACACTTGCTAGTTTCTAGATTGACAAACATTTTAAAGCCATTATCTGTTTCCGTTTCAAAATGGCGGTCATTTATATTTTTTAACTAATATTACACAAAAAAAATAAAAAAAATAAAAATAAACGGTACCAGGAACTAGCACATACTTTCTCACAAACATATTTAAATTATTAAACATCACGGTGACTTGTAGGGTGGGGTAGGAGAGGTGATTTTGTATTAAAGTTGTTTTCCCATAAAATAACGGAAAAACTAACTTTTCGCAAAAACGGCTCGAACGATTTTGATTAAAATTTTACAGTTTATAGTACTATAGGTCCCTAATAAACTACACAATTTTAATCAAAATCGTTAGAGCCGTTATTGAGAAAAGTTGATTTTCTCGTTATTTTAAGGGTTTTTATGGAAAAATTACCCTTAAAAATAAAAAATTCACAAAAATGAAAAAAACGCCTGGAGATACAGTGGATTAGTACCTCCATACCAAATTTCATCAAAATCGGACGACTGGTTTAGGCTCTAGAGGTCTGATAACATCCACACAGACACACAGACACACACACACACATCACTCCGAAAACCACTTTTTTAGGTTCAGGGGGACCCAAAACGGATATTTCCACCAAAAACTCAAACTCGAAAATTTTGACGAATACAATACTTTCTCCATATACTAAGGTATAGGGGGAGAAGGTAAAAAACACACACTTTACCTGATAATAATTCTAAAAGTTTCATTTGTCAAAATGCCACAACAAATCTAAAAGAGCATAATATATTCTTTTTAAAACAGGTAGAAATTAACAGAATAATTATGGATATTTTCGTCCACCCGTACGTGGTCATTATTTGTACTCTTTGCCGAACGGTATTGTGACAACGATGGAATAAATGACTAAAATAGGGTTTGAGGCAAATACTGTAATTGCAGGTTGTTCTAATTTTTTATATTTCGTGAGAAAAACATAAGAATGTTGTTTCATAAACATTCGTTGTAATAAAAAAATAATTCGGCGACGCAGCTGAACCGCTGACGTGTGTTGAGGAAATTTTCAAAATTAAGTTAATATGTTTTGGGGTTTCAAAAAATAATTTGGGAAATTAGTCTACTCACGACGGCGCTGAATAGCTGCCTTTGTGTACGAAATATATTAGTAGAATATGTTTGCACCTAAACCTCTCTAGCTTCGACTCACGCGCTCCTTCGTTCCACTCGCAGCGGAAAAATTAGCTTTGCGAGTTTGCACTTCGACCTTGCAGCCTCGGGTTATGTGCTTCGCTTCGCTCGCAGCGTACAAACTCGGCCGTCGTGGACCACGTGGATTTGAACCGGGTACTTTTATTTTATTTTACGTTTTGATCGATTTTGGGGGAACCAAGCAAGCTACAAGGTCGTGTAAAAGAAATGAGCAGAATAATATTGTAGATGAAACTCTAAAAAGTTTCATTCTCGCACGAAAAATTTCTAAAAAGTAGTTATTTATGGTCAAAAAACGTCATTCCGGTAGTGTTTGTTGTCTTTTTTTTTCGCTAACGAACTCGTCCGAGTGACGTAGACAACCAACGTGTGTACCAAATTTTGGATCAAATCGGACTTAAATTGCGGGCGCTAGAGTGCGTACACATTTATACATTATATATATTTACAATTTGTAATGACACCTCAAAACGTGTTCTAGGGACCATGATCAGTGCTCATTTATTACTCCCGACCATATTGCTTACCATGAGGGTCACTGCAATAGCTCATTTTTCCTATGGAAATTCGCTAAAAATGCTATTACAGTGGTTTTTCCAATTACTCACCATTGCTGAAACCATCGAATTAGCCATGACCTCACACGCCCATCCACACTCTATCCCATTACTTTTGTTGGTCAAATAACTGTTCTCTTTTGTAATATATATACAGGATGTTTTATAAGTAAAGTGCCAAACTTCTTGCAATGGTTCTATGGGTCAAAATAAGAAAAAAGTCCATATAAACACAGACCCGAAAAAGCTTCATTTTCTATTTATTCGCTTTTTTTTGTACAAAATAATTCTTATCTAATTCAAATTTGGCATGACGTTTAACCTAAAAATGATATATCTCAAGAAAAATAAACGTATAAATCCAATCATGAGTTTAAAAATGGTGGCTGTTTGAAAATTTCAAACCTAATTTACTCAAAAACCGTACATTTAACAAAAAAATGTCAAGACACCTTTTTTTGCAGTCCTTTTGATTCTATTTCGGATAATGTAACTGTTAAAACAATCGGATGAGGGATAATAGTTAAGATATTTGTAATAATTGGTTTGTTCAACCCTGCATCCTACACCAACACAGTAAATACTACAATATTGTATGTACTGTCATTACCTTTAACTTAGCTATTACCCTTGATCCGATTGTTTTGACAGTTACACCATTTGAAAGACAATCCGGGCTACAAAAAAGGTGTCCTGGCATTTTTTGTTAAAATGTACGGGTTTTAAGTAATTTATTTTTGAAATTTTCAAACAGCCGCCATTATGAAACTCATGATTGGATTAATTCTTTTATTTTTCTCGAACGAAATATCTTGGTTAGATTAAGCATCATGCCAAGTTTGAACTCAATCAGTCAAACCGTTATTCTCTAGATAAGAATTATTTTGTACAAAAAACAAAATGGCGGATATCTATAAAACGAAGCGTTTTCGGGTCTATGTTTATATGAACGTTTTTTCTTATTTTGACGCATAGAACCATTCCACTAAGTTTGGAACTTTACTTACGGGACACCCTGTATGCCTGTTTTATATAAGTATTTGTTAAGCCGCCTTGTCAAGAAAGTCAATGGTCGCCAAGACTAAAATTGTTAAATTTAAATAAAAACTTAATTTTCTTTTACAATACCATTCGTTTCCCTCACGGTTTTTTACAGAGTCCGTGTCATCCGAGTTTTCGCTAATCCGAGGTATCCTCGGTCCACAATATCTCGGATAATCGAGGTTCTACTGTACTAATCCGTACGCATTTTGTGTCTTTTCGTTAAAACGGAGCTCTACCGAGTACCTCCGGTCACTAGTGTAAATCGCAGCAACTGTTTTATCAATTAGTGGTTTTACAACGGTTTATAATTTTGTCCATGTACGTGTTGATTGTGTGGATTGGTTGTGACACAGGGAGTGGGAGAGGTGCATAAAAGCGTGTATGTAATCTCCACAAAGCCTCTGTATTTGTAGAGTGATTGTAGATTCACGCAATGCTAAACATACCTGGTCAAGTGGAAACAGACAATGCATCAATTATACAGCATTTGTTTTATCCTGTGATACAACGTTACCAGATAGCTCACTGCTTCAATTCACGGCTGACTGAAGCTGGCGGTAGATTAGTTAGTTTATATCACTATTCCTGCTATGATAGTATTATAGTATTACTAGTAAGCCCCGTGAAAAATCACAGGCTGATTAATCACACACGCATCAGAAATACATCATTTAAAAAACAAACTATTTAGAAACAATAGGCATACTTATCTATGCTGACGGGGATTTTAACTCTGTAAATGTGTACAATAATAAGGATTATAAAACTGTAGGCCTATTTGTTAAAAACATTTGTATTTACATAAGCCATTATTTATTTTAAAGAAATATAAAAATACTATAGTTTAATTCCTTTTTATTTCATATTGATAGATCAAATTATGATTTAGAAGTTATAATTATTATAGTGAAGAAATTAATAATTGAAGGTATATGTTATACGAAGATGTACGAATGATTCCGAAGTTAAACGAATAGGTATCTTTTCTTTAAATTTGTATAAACAAATATAATAATGATAAAAGGTTGTATTTATATACAGTTTATAACGACAAAGCAAATATTATAACGTATATTACAGCATGCATTAGTTTTATAACTCATAAAAAAATCAACTTCACAAGAAATTATAACGATTGAATTTGCAAACGTAGCCCCAAACTATCATATACACTGGTTTTGTTTAATTATTATAGATGATGGGTGGAATCAGCTGTTATATTATATGTTACTCACGTATGGAAGTACAGTAGCTTTTATAGGAGTTGGTATTAGATGATTATTTATCTTAAGCTTCCTTATTTAGTTTGTAAACAAAATGATATTTCAACCTATGTCTATAATAGGTTGTTTTATGTTAGCCGACTCGAATGAAGTGGAGAGTAGTAGTTGCACGACTTGCGTCGTAATATTCGCTTTGGTGGGACTAGGTTTTTAACACTGAGTTGCGTCAGATGACGACGAGATACTGTTTTCTATAACGTAATAAACACCGACTTCTGGCAGATAACACAGCTTTATATGTTTTATCACACATTATATCTTCTATCAGAAGTCGGTGCTTGTTACTTCATCGAAGCATGATGGTGTCTTGATCTATCGAAACTTGACGAAAAACCAAACAAGTCAGAAGTCGGTGCATATTAAGTTATAAAAAACAAAATGACATGGTCATTTGTAGCAAGTCGGTGCAAGAACACGTAGGCTGGTATTCATAGTCGTTTCTTAAGGTAGCCTTAAAGCTCCCTCATGTAAGAAAACCGTAATGTCGAATTATACCTTAAAGAGGCCTTAAAAATAGTTTTCAATTTATAGACGTTTATTTAATTTGGCCTTAGGTGAGGCTATATTTAAGGAGACCTTAAGAGTAGAAGACACCTGTACCAATTTTACAAAAGTAAATACCTCTAGAACGAATATTTCATTAAACATAAATAAAGCTATCCTTGTGTAATTTAACTTGTTAAAGCATTTAAATTGCATTTATTTAGTTTATTTATAAACTTAAACAGAAATCGTTCATAACATTCATGGTTCCTTACTTTAATATTGTTGGCACTTACGTCCAACAGTTGGCATAAGTTAGCACCTACAAAATCAGCTGCTAAATTAACTGGCGAATTTATAAAAACTGTTTTATGTTGGCCTATAAGCCTAAAATGGTCTCACACCCTCTTATCTAAACAAACCAACGATTAGATCAATTATGAAATTGGTAGCCTACAAGTCTAGTTTATGCATAGCTCAGTATTTACTTTTAGCTATTGCAATATTTAGTTAATCAATGACACCGATAAACTAATAAAATAGCCTTTATTGAGTTTAAATTTACTCTGATTGTCAATCCAACTGAATAGTTTTGCAGTACAGTGTACGTTTTGAGGTTATGTGCATACTCATTAGCTTTCATTATTTTCATTAATCAGATATCATTATTAACTGTATGATTAAAATAAAATATGTATTGTCACATGTATTTGAACCGTTAGGCCTATCCAAAACAAACTAAATCTATTAAATTATTTTACCGTATCAATTACTTTTGTTCAGTAGCCTACGGCAATACCTACTAGACTAATTATAAAAAATATGCAACAGACCAGTTAGTTGTTTTCCTAAATATTTCTTATGGCATAAAAACACAATGCTATCAATATTGTATGGATATGGGATATTGGTAATCATCTTTTATTATAATTTATCTGGTAGGCCTACCAATGGGGCAATAACATTTTTTACTACATCGGCATCCTTTGAAAATCGGTATCTCATTTCAAATTGCCGTTAAAATATTTTTGGAATGGATTATCATAATCCCGAATATACCGTTTAGGGGTCCTTCCATAATAATATGCAAAATCAATAAATTCAACAAAATTCATAATTAGCGATTTCGTGTGTCATTAGAATCACTTATAAACTCGCTAAATTTCCCCAAAGGTACGTTGGTAGCTACCTTGAGAATATTACGAATTCGAAGGTACCTTTAGGCCTGCTTAATGAAAAGGAGCGACTCTGAATTGCAAATGAACCTAAGGCGCCTTTAGGTAACTTTAAAGAAGGTTTTAAGGATGAGTTAAAATCTATACTTAAGGTTGGACTCTGCATTCAAAAATCTAAGGTCTCCTAAACTATTCCTTTCCTTAAGGCTACCTTAAGAAACGACTATGAATACCAACCGTAGCCCCATAAGATTACATTTTACGAAAATGTCACGCAATGACTAATGCTGAGTGAAATCATTTGTTAAAAGTGATTTAAAAAACAAACTGTATATATGAAAGAAAAGTCCTGACTGATTCATAATCAATGTATAGAAATAACTATGATAGCTAGAGTTATTAAAATGTTCAGAGTACCTTTGATAGGATTTTGGAAAATATAGATTTTAATGGTTGAAAATGGTAAAAATAAGGGGTTCACTGCCAGTCATATTACAGACAAAACAGCTGAATTGAATCAAAAACTCAGCAACACAACTCTAGGTGTGTGCTATTCTGAACCAGCACAAGTTTGTTCTATGCATTTACATTCATTACCATATCAACCAACTTAGCAAATTTAGAATCGGTTTATTACTATTCGCCAACAACAGCTTTTTTTAGGTTAAGAACAAAATAAAAGGACAACGAAAAAGGTTTACTTTATACAAAAAGTTGCCTCGTATTAATCAAAAGTCGGTGATTTTAATCAAAAACCTGACACAGTTTTGGATTATTCTTATATTTAACAAAACACGTTTTTTGGAAGCATTTACAACGTATGACAAATTATGGCAACCAACTTTTAATGTTTAAATTATCAGGTAATAATTTTATTCTTCACAAACAACAGTTTTTTTTAGGTTAGGTAAAAGCAAACGCAAACGAAAATGTACGATAAAGGCGTATCAACTCGTATAAAATCGAGTGAACGCCCGTACGTACGTGAGTAAAATATAATACAACTGCTGATTTCACCCATCATCTGTAACACAAACAAAAATGGTGTAGAGTATTGTTTGGGGTTATGTTTACAACTTCAATCGTTATAATTTCTTGTGAAGTTGATTTTTTTTTTTTTAAATATGAGTTATAGAACTAAGTTATGCTATAATAATATATAAATTATAATATTTGCTTTGAGGTTATAAACTGTATATAAATACAACCTTTTATCATGAATATAGTTTTTATACAGATATACAGATATACATATTCGTTTAACTTCGGAAACATTCGTACATCTTCGTACAACATATAAGCATATTCGATTATTAATTTCTTCACTTAATTCTAAACCATTTGATCTATCAATCTATATATATAAAATTCAATGTATGTCCGTCTGTATGTTTGTCCTTTATGCGTTACTAAACCGTCCATCCGATTGCTTTGAAATTTTGCATAGTAACACAGGTTAACCCTGGGAAGGTTATAGGCCATTTACAGAAGTCCTAGGACATTAGGGCTACGCCCCAGTGGCCCTCAAAGTTTCAATGTTAAACTTATGGAAGGTCAATCTTAAGGAAGAAGAAGAAAGATTTCTTTTGATTTTATCAGGGGCACAAAAAACAGCTGTTCGTATGAAAAGCTTAAAACAGCTGATTTTGATCAACAACTGATTTGGATCAAAAACTAAATTTAATTTTAGGTTAAGCCTACAGTAAACTTTTCTTTTTTTTTCCTTTTTTTTCAATGAAGTAAAACACTTGGGCTAGTTATTAGTATCAGGTTGATATGTCTATCCGTACAAAGCCGGGTCGGGCCAGCTAGTATAAAATAAGAAGCAATTAAAAGATACGATTTTTATCTTTCTTTAAATAAATTATAACGTATGTAAATAAACATGTTTAACAAAAATATTCCTACAGTATTATAATCCTTATTGATGTACACATTTACCGAGTTAAAAATCCTCGTCAGCGTAGTTAGGTAGGCCTTGATAAGTAGGCCTTATTGTTGTTTTTAAATAGTTTTTAAATGATGTATTTCTGATGTGTATCCAACTAATCAGCCTTGCGATTTTTCACGTGGGCTTTCTAGTTATATAATAATTTAGTTGAAGTTTTACAAAATTTTATTTGAAACGTAGACTATTGATCATTTAAATAGTCTATTAATGATAAAATTAAAACACACGGCGTAGTTTCCATTACTGGGAATGGTGCATGTAAATTTCGACCTCTGACTTACATTATGTGTAGGTCCCCGCTCCTCATCACCCTATCCAGATCCAAGTGCCTATGTTCTAGCCAATCGTAATTTCGCGTAAATAATAGTGTATACAATGATCTGTTTGTTCTCGCTTCGCCACAAGTCGTCACGGGGGTTTGTGAGCGAAGCGAGCAAGTTCAAAGCCCCCTAGTGTAATATAAATTACCTTATAAGCAATAAATTACAAAATAGGTGTATGAATAACGTAAATGTGTGCGTGCTAAACACGTAATAGTGTCTGCCAGTTGTATGTAGTTTGCAGAACATTAAATTTGCGTTGTGGTACAGGTTAACGAATTTAATCAGAGTTTCCAATCACGTCCCAGTGTTACCAACCTTATTGAAACAATCACGCTGTCACGTGTCAGGTAACACAGCTGTGATCAAGTCCGCTTGTGTTTAAACGTTGCTTTCGCCACTTTCTGTTTTAATTAAATTTATCTTTTATTGAATATGAACTTTGGTGAATTCAATGTTGAATTACAATTCATGGCAAGACTGTAGTAATAAAATTTTAATTACAACGTTATAGTTAGTTTATTATATTTGTAACGTTGTACCTTATGCAAGGAACGTGAGCAAACTAAAATTGCGCCACGTAAAACGTGTGTATTTTGGTGGATTTTGAAACGTATCTATTAAAAACGATAAAGCAGCTTCCTGAAAATATCTACCTTCTTTCAGTTTCTTGGTATTCAGACGCTTTGTATATAATTTTTGTATGAACATAATTTCCCACAAATTACACTTACATAGATGAATGGACAATCCCACTTGAATATTTCAATGCGCAAAATCGAACCAAGAGGGTAGAAATGTAAAAAAAATGTTTAAACCAAAAATCAAAACCTATTTAAATGAAAATTATTTTTTCTGTTTAAAGCACTATTTTGTACTACATTAGTTCCATTTAGTAAAATTTACTGCCACTTAGTACGACTTATTACCGTGTTTAATACACATCACTTTAAAAATACTTTAAGACTTTTTTTAATTAGTACCAATTATTACTATTTAGTGCTTTTTAGAACCATTTATTACTATTTAGTATCGTTTATTACTGTTTCAGAGAACATTAGTCCCATTTAGTACTAATATAATTATAACAGTAAAGTTTATTACTATTTAGTGCTGGTAACATTTATGACTTTTTAGTATCATTTCATTCTATTTTTTAACACTTTTTCATAATTTTTTTTTAATTTAGTGCTATTTAATATTGTTTATCAGAATTTATTTAGTATCATTTATTGCTGTTTAGTTCCGTTTAGTACTATTAAATATATAATTAAATATTAATATTAAATTTTAATGTACTATTTATTTAGTCCTTAAATAGCCATTCACGATCGGTTCGTTGGGGAGTACGTACCGACCGATGTCAAATCTTTTAATTTTGTGATCGTGTGAACGTAAATGCGTGTAAAAGTCCTATGTTGTGTTATGAGTTGTTATGTACGTACTGTGTAGGTTTTATTGACAAGCTCCATATGGAACGATTTTAATAAAAACTAAAATACTTTATATGATCTGAAGATGGACTCACGAAGCCCGAAACTGCAGTAATCTGTAAATCAACGAAAGGATTAGTTGACATACCGAAAAAATGTATTAATTTATTTATAAATTTACTAATCCGTTTGCTACAATGTTAAATTTGAATATTTAATATTGTTTAGCAAAATTTATTTAGTATAATTTATTACTGTTTAGTACTATTTAGTACTATTTAATATTGTTTAGCAAAATTTATTTGGTATCATTTATTACTTTTTAATACCGTTTAGTACTATTTAATATTGGTTTTAGTAATAATGTAACACAGTTTAATACTATTTAGTACCATTTAGTATTATTTAGTAATATTTGGTAGAATTCAGTACAATTTTTTACCGTTTAGAACTATTTAATAGATTTTAGTAAAATTTAGTACCATTTGTCATCGTTTAATACTATTTAGTACCATTTATTAAAATTCAGTGTCATTTTCTACTATTTAATACTATTTAGTAAAATTTAGTACTTTTTAGTACTATATAATGCTGTTAATTAAAATTTAGTACCGTTTAGTATTATTTATTTTAATACTGTTTACTAAAATGAAGTACCATTTAGAATTAATTTAGTTCCGTTTAGTACTATTTTGTACCATTTAGTAAAATACAGTACCATTTATTACTACTGAGTACCGTTTAGTACTTTTTAGTACAATTTAGTACAGTTTTAAATAAAACATGTGTCAACTTGTAACTCTTACGAACACGTTTTGTTTACAAGTAGTTTTATAATTGCAAACCTTAGCGCAAGACTAGGGTAAATATGTAATTCCTTAACTTTGTGCTGCCTGTAAGTCGAGTTGAAAGAGATTTAAAACAATAAATTTGTTTACAATAATACACTGTAGTGTGTTGAGACTATATTTAAAAAAAATATATTAATAATACTCGTAGCTTAGTTTTGATCATTTTTCTTTTGTTTGTAGGAAATGGGAATTCCACAGTGAAAGGCTATTCACCATTTTCAAACTGTCAAGGAATCCAGTTTTTGTTCACTAGTGAGTATTTTTAATCAACAGTTTCTATTATTTTACAATATTTTCATTTTAATTGAGTTCAATATTTGTATTTACAAACAATAGTTTCGATTATACGTTAGAAACGAATGTTGCCCTATTCTGCTTTCAGTATAAACTAATTTTGACCCAAATCAAATATTGAGCTCCCTTTATGTACTGAGGCAACACTACAAACATAACTTGCAATGGCTTTGCTTGATGTAACTCTTGACCCCGCTTCGTGTTTGCAGTCGAATAGTTTACTTTTCTCTCCATTTTCAAATTTCACTACGTTCATTCTGCACACAGTGCATCGCCGCAAAACAAATATGAAAGCAATTTTTCAATACAATTAAATTTATTAATTTAAGAATTTAATATAAAATGCAAGACCACTCTATTGACTGTTTGAGTTTCACTTTTTTATTCCACTAAATATTATTTATTCATTTTATGGCAAAGGATAAGAAATAGAATGTTAAAAGAATGAAAAATCGCATGTTTCAAGGGAACCAGGTCGTGAAAAATATGTTCTGATAGTTTCTATTTGCATCTGTTGTAATAATAATTTGTAACAAGAATACGAAAACACACCGTATAAATATTTAAAACATCCTAGATCAAAAATTATAAACATAAATGTTACCTATAGGCAATTCTCCTCTCAAATGTTTTTATAAAATTATATACTAATCATATTTTTGCGTGATCATAAAGTCAGAGTGCGTGCGCATAATCCTACAAACAAGATTTCATTAACTTTATCAGTAAAGTTCCTACAAGAGCAGACACTTTGATTGCCTCGTTTATTGGCACGCTACTTCATACAGTTCTGTAAACCAGAGAAGAACTATTCCTGGATTTATAAAGTGGACATTTAAGATTTTAAGGCATACATACAGGATTTTACGCTTTAAACTATCTCTATTTTATAAAAAAAATCTTCTGCTGACTGTTTTTTAGTTTATTAGTTAAGAACCGTTACACAGATTTGTATGCGGTTTTTGTGTTGCAAGTTGGTACGTTATCTGGACAGGCTTTTATCAAAATGTGTTTTATACGTCTAAATTTAAACATTATGCATGCGGCAGTCACACATAAAAGCTTCCTTCATACACTATGTCATTTCTCAAATTATACATCGACAGCCTTTTTTTTTTGTAAGGGGGAAAGTTGTTTGACGATTTAAATTCTACTAGGGGACAGGCCCGGACTGGCTCATTGAAAAGGGCGGTGGACAACCGTCGCCGAGGGCGCCCACGCCTATATATATATATATATATATCAAAACCTTATTTTTGTAATTATACAGGGTGTCTTTGTGAAACTAAAAAAGGTGTCTGTAATAAAACATAAATTAAAATTGAACAATTTGGAGTTTTTCTAGTCCCTAGTTTTAATGGAATTTTCCTTTGAAATTGTTAAATGGCCGCCATTTTGATATTTATTAACCAATTTTCGCAATTAAAGTGTCATTCGATTTGAAATGAAAAGGGCTTCAAATTTAGTATCTAGTAAAATTTGTTTTAGTAGCTGGTTTTCATGGAATTTGACTTAAACAATTTTAAATGGCCGCCATTTTGAAATTTGATGAGTCTGATCAAAGATAATAGTAAAATGTTTATGGCTATAGAGTTAAAGTGTACACACCAAGTTTCGTAAAAATATCTCCAAGGGATTTTTAGTTATTATTTTTTTTTTTAAATACAAAATGGTGGATTACGGCTAAACTAAGCCGAAATCCAAAAAATGTTATACTACATTTTCGACTTATTTTTGCATTTAGAATCTGAATCTGCACAGCCCGCTACAAAAACAACTACAAAAATTGTTACATTTAAAAAGTTTTATGCTAATTTTGATTGGTTGTAGACAATTACCAAGAAATTATGTTTTTAGTTTTTTGTCCATAACTCGGTTATCCTTTGACCTACTGAAACTACAAAAAAATCATTTTGTCTGTCGTTAAAAAAGGGAAATATTTTGTCTCTTTTACATGTTTTGTAAAGTTAACGGTTTTCAATATATTTCACGTTAAAAATTTGTAACGGCCACCATTTTGAAAATTATAAAAGTAAATTCTTTGTGTTTGGTAGGCCTACACTTGTTAATCGTAACATATAAAATGCTTATTCCAAATTTGAACTCGATATCTTATCTATTTCCAGAGTTACAGTGAGTTTTTGTAAAAAAACAAAATGGCGGATAACGGCTAAACTAAGCCGAAATCGAAAAAATGTTATACTACATTTTCGACTTATTTTTGGATGAAGAATCTGAATCTGCACAGCCAGCCCAACCTTTGTAACACCCTGTATATTACTTCGTATACTACATCATGTTTATCACATATTAGTGGATTGTTGAATTGGGTTTTGACTGTATTAGTGTATTTGCATTACATAATCCCCTGACATTGGAAGGTTAAGATAAATGAAACAAAGCGCTTCGGTTTAATAATTGCTAATGTATTTAATCATCGAACAATACATTGATTACTAGTGTTGAGGTAAGTGATAGAGACAAACATTAAAAATACGTAAATGATCCTAAAATGTTAGTTACTAACAGATATTTGTCAAAAAGACTTTGTAGACCGTCTTTAATCAAACAAATTTACCTTATAAGAGTTAAATTGAGGAAGTAATAAACAATAATTTAACTACAAAATATGTTATCTATTTAGTAATTTACGTATCTGCTCTATTTGAGTAACATTTTTATAAATTAAACCTTGGTTTACAGATTATCCTAAATATAAAAGAAAAAAATATAGAAATAAAATATAAAGAAAATATTAATAGGAAAATTAATAAAAGAAAACTTTTAAAACTTATTATTTAAAGAAAACGTAGCTGTTTTAAATCGCTGTTGGTCGTAATTAGTAACTGCTTTTGTATAGACTCGTAGTTGCTTTGCTAAGGCATTACGCATAGGAAAGTCAACACTAATTACACGAATTCCCAAAAAAAGTATGTTCTCCATTACTAAAAATAAATTTAGTTTTAGTTTTTCTTATAAAACAACCATTCACAAGCGTTTTCGTAGTCATATTTAAATTCACAATGATTTCCAATTGATTTGAGTACACGGAAATCTATATAACAATTTACAATTCAAAATTTTTTTTAATTTTGGTAAATCGTTTACTCTTGATAAATGAATTATTACTAATCCGTTACAAAAAAAAAAAAATCATTTGCTATACAAATAATTGGCATAGGCGAAAAAACACTACATACAACCTTTTGTATGTAGATCTTGGGTGAAAGGTAAACAATTTGAGTTTTTCAAATAAATTTTGTCTATTCGTAAATGGATTAAACTTTTGCAATGTAACAGCAAATAATAAATCCCTATGAAAAAGAATGGTAAAATTATCAGATAACAGACGTACGCTTTATTTTTAATTATTAAATATAATCAAAGAATTTGTTTCAAATAATTAAATATGTTAAATTACAATCATTTAGGATTTACCTGTTAAAGAAAATAAACTTCGAGTGTTTGTTATATTTGTTAACACAATACTGTATCATATTATAATAGTCAATCTTAACTAAGAAAAAGAAGAATTAATTTTAAAACAAATTTAAGATGATGTAAACAACAATCAGCTGACTGTTTTGATAGTAAATTGAGTGTTACTTACTTTTGTATAGGTTTTAGTTTTGTTATTCTATTAAACTTGTTATTAATATAATATATTAATAATATATAGTTTTTAATATATAAGGTATTATCGTTGTAAATACTTGAATAACTGCCGTCGTAAACTCGTAATTAATAATCGCGTCAAGTGTCAATGGCGTCCACCTCCACCTGTCACTGGCTGCTTTCGGTTTTGTGGCGGTGTAGCGGAAGAGAGGAGGGGGAGGGAGGTTTGGTTTGTGCAGGCGCTGAGTAGGGCGCTGGCGTTCGGCAATCTGAAATTCCTTAATAATGTACTTTTTTACCTTACTAAGGTAATGTAAGTTTTAAGCCCTTGCTACTTGCTACTCACCTAATTATTCTGAATAGTTACTGAATAAGGTAGGTAGGTAGGAGTTGGTATGAATAATTTATTTATTATTTATATATGCATTTTAATATTATTACCGCTAAGGCAGTGAAAATATTTGGTATGAATATTTTTGTTACTTGGTCGAGCGCCTTTGGGTGGGCCAGTCCGGGTCTGCTAGGGGAGACAACTTCGTGCTCCGCACGCCAACCCCCGATGAAACCTTCTAAAA
>JAGFPH010007949.1:33350-45274 GCA_018207615.1 Philaenus spumarius | reverse complement strand
AAGTCGACTCCTACATCTTAGAAAATGTTGTAAAAAATAAAATTTACAAAATCGATTTGAAAGCAATGTTTTAGGTCAAGCACATTGAAATAAACATTTTTTGTCTCCTGAAATTTTTTCTAAAAACTTCCTTTTCGAGATATTAGCAACTTTATGTCGATTTATTTCAACACGTTTAGGGCCACCATTTTGTTTTGGGTGGTCCGATTTTTATTTTCTTTGTGTCATCTTCCTAGTCTTAAATATACCTTTAAAATGAAGTATCACATGACCATACTTCCCATTTAAAAATTTTGAGTTGCCCCCAAAATCCCCCATGTTTAGGGTACACTCAAAATTTCCGATTGCTTCAAAAGATACTTTGGGCTAACTTAGTTTCGTTCCCCAAAGGATATTTGTTTGTTTTAACAAACACAAAAATTGAAAGGGGGGGGGGGGAGCTTTTAAGACACCTGGTATAAAGGCAACAGAAACAATGTTAGTTTTTAGAATGTATCCTCTAGGGCAATTTATGATTAGGCCTGTAAACGTATCAAGTGAGCTAAAAATCGGCTTTTTATGAGTTACATACTGTACGTAATTAATTTAATTAGTATTTATAATTATAACATGCATGTATTGGAGTTGCATTGATTGTAGGCCTAGCTGATTTGTTGAGGGGATGATCTACAGGTAGCAGTTTAACAATAGGGAGGGGTAGTAAGGGTTGATGGTTGAAACCCCTATTAGTATGTGGATTAACTGGATAGGCTACGTATCTAAGCAACATGACTTGGCATAGTTAGCTTTAGTCCCAATTAATATTTTGTAAATAACAATATTCCGAAATAATTAGGTCTAATGTAGGAAAACTATTTCATTTGATTGGGTTGGAAAAAATAGTTAAATTCAAATTTTAAATTGGCTAAATATGTCAATTGGAGTTAACTATTTGAAATATTTTAAGTTAAAATATCAAGTAGGCTACTACAATTTAAGAAAACATGAACAAGCAGGACAGTATAGAACTAATTTAGAAGGCTTTTAAGTATTGTTTGGCCCTAATTGAATTTTTAAATTCATCAAAGTACACTGTTATAGAATATGAAAACCTACATAGGCCTATAGGCCTAAATTTAATTATAGGCTATGTTAGTTTTATTGCGTTTATGCATTAAAGCTACGAAAACTACCGGTTTTAATTTCAATTAGTAATAAGTAAAATAATACCGTAGTCCGTAGTAAGTGACAATAATAATTATTAGTAATAAATAAAAATATTGAGAAGAAATAGTTCGCCATTGACGTGAAAACAATATGGCGCTAAATTCTGTTGCTTCTAAGCCTTGTTTGGCATTAAATTGCACTTATCAATTTATTAAAACACTTGTAAAATATAACACATAGAATACAAGTATACAAATTAAATACTAGGTAGTGTGCGAATTATTACGTTTATGAAGGTAAACCTTTGTAAATTTTAGGTTAGAATTTCAATTAGTAATAAGAAAAATAATAGCGTAGTAAGCTACAATAATAATTAGTAGTAAAAACAATTAATTGTGTAAAAGTAGTTCATGTTTTTAACTGTTTTTTTAATTTACTAGCTTTCATTGTTGTGAAAACAAAATGGCGCTAAATTCTCTTGTTTCTAAGCTTTGTTTGGCGTTAGTTGCAATTATAAATTTATGAAAACACTTGCGAAATGTAACACATATATAAGGATACAAATTAAATATAGGGAGTGTGAGTTTTATTACGTTTATTATGAAGGAAAAGCTTTGAAAATTATAGGTTAGAATTTCATTTAGTAATAAGAAAAATAATAGCGTGGTAAGCGACAATAATGATTAGTAATAAATAACAATTAATAATTGTGCAGAAGTAGTTCATGTTTTTAACAGGTTTTTAAATTTATTGGCTTTCAGTGTTGTGAAAATAAAATGGCGCTAAATTTTGTCGTTTCTAAGCTTTGTTTGGCCTTAGTTGCAATTATAAATTTATGAAAACACTTGCGACATGTCACACAAAATAAGTATATAAATTATATATACGATTTATACCCCTATAAATAAACGTGTGAGTTTTATTACGTTTGTGAAGGTAGGCCTAAGCTTTGAAAACTATAGGTTAGAATTTCAATTAATAGCCTAATAAGTAAAATAATAGCGTAGTAAGCGACAATAATGATTTGTAATAAATAACAATTAATTGTGTAAGAGTAGTTCGTATTTTTTACGGGTTTTTAAATTTACTAGCTTTCATGGTTGTGAAAACAAAATGGCGCTAAATTCTGTCATTTCTAAGCCTTGTTTGTACTTTGTTGTAATTTTAATTTTGTGAAAACACTTGCGAAATGTAATACAAATATAAATATATAAATTAAATACTAGTTATTACAATTATGTATGTAGATAAAGCTTTGAAAATTTTAGATTAGAATTTCAATTATTAATAAGTAAAATAACAGCGTAGTAAGCGACAATAATAATTAGTAATAAATAACAATTAATTGTGCAGAAGTAGTTCATATTTTTAACAGGTTGTTAAATTAAGGGTACTAGCTTTCATTATTGCGAAAACAAAATGGCGCTAAATTATATTGCTTCAAAGACTTGTTTGGCCTTAAGTTCACTTATAATTCTATTAAAACACTTGTAAAGTACAACACAAATATAAGTATTTTCATGAAATACAAGGGAGTGTGAGTTTCATTGGGTTTATGAAGTTAAAGCTATGTAAATTTTTAGTTAGAATTTCAATTAGTAATAACCTAAGTAGGCCTACAATCATAACGTAACAAGTAATAAGTGACAATAATAATTAGTAATAAGTAACAATTAATTATGCAGAAGTAGTTCTTGTTTTTAAAAGGTTTTTAAATTTACTAACTTTCATTGTTGTAAAAATAAATTGGCGCTTAATTCAGTCGCTTTTAAGTGTTGTTTGGTCTTAGTTTTAGTTGCAATTTTAAATTCACTGTTGTAAAATATAAAACCTATTATTAAATAGTATGCAGTGTTCGTTTCATTGGGTTTATGAAATTAAAGATTTTTAAGTTTTATTTTAGAATAACAATAATAATCAGTAAGATAATTAATGTAGGCTAATTTATTCGACAGCATTACTGGTTGGAAACAAACATCTATAATACCTACCGCGTAATGTCTTTCATAATTATCAGACGGTGTGTATTTTTAAACACAAAAATAACATAACCTCAAATTAATAAATAAAACAACTCGATCTGTCAACTTACTGGTCTTTGGAAGACTCTTCGGAAAAGGCGTCGTCGTTGTCGTCACTCTCGCTGAGCGCTCTCTTGGAAGAGTTCCTCGGAGGTAAGACTTGAGGCGAAGGGCCCCAAGGAGAGTATCCCCAATGAAGAGGCGCGTTGGGGTCCTGAGGTAACGGTGGGGCCTGAGGTTCAGGGGGCACCGAACCCCCTCGAGGTACCACTACACGCCACAGGTTTAACACTCGAAGCACAAACACTGAGAAACAATTTGTCTTGGAAGACGTTATCGCGTCACGTGACCGGGCTGTTGCTGACGTCAACAAGTGCGGAGCGTTAGTGCCGCGTGGACGGCCGGCGGTCGAATGACTAAAACGTGGCCTACACGCTACTCACTAAGGTAGGGGTGGGGGATGCCACGCTCCCGCCGACTGTGGGAAAATCGGAACAAGGAACTAAATAAAAACCCGTCCCCTCCCCCTTCACTTCCCGATATAATCTCTCGCAGGCTCGGCGATATTAAGTTTAACTTTTGATTACGTTTATGTTATTGGCGCACTTTTGTTTTTGAGGGATGATTAATTTTGTGTTTGTGCAGATACTCTTTATCGCTGCTGGTATCTTAAAAATATTGACGAAACATATTAAACTAGAGAGAGAGGGAGAATGTTAATTGTATTGAAATTGATTTTGTTAAAGGATTCAATACTCTTTGGTCTAAAATTTTTTTGAAAACACAATGACTTTATAACAATGATTTCGGTGCAAAACTTATTTGCAACTTACTAGTAAAATTCCGAGAAAAATCGCTTGCAGATTAATTTGATAAACATGAGAAAAAATATAACTTCAAAATGTCTATTGTGTTATAGAACTAACGTCGGCTATATGACTGACTGGTTTTGAGGTTAGAAGTCGTCGAAAATATATATTTTTAAAAATTGTTTGTTTAATTAGTTCTTTAGAACAAAATACTTAGGCCTACAAACAACAAACTATCTAATTGGGTTTATGCCGTTAGGACGTTTTCAACGTGATAAATGTGCATAGCCTACAATTAAACCTTTTACTCAAAGACCTGAAATAAATTTTGGAAAATAAAACAAGATGTAGGCCTACATTTAAATCATAGGCCGACTTCGATCAACGATTTTAACCCCAAATATTTTAAATACAGTAATTTAGGCAAAACTATATTATTGTTCACTTTAAATTAAAATTCGCTAAAGTTTTTATCGACAAAACTTTGTAATTCTATTAAAACTAAATAATTCACACCATAACCCAAGTTAATGATAGTTTAAACCATAATTTTATGTCTGTAAGCCTAAGTTACCTTAGTCGAATAAAGTAAACAAAAATGATTGTAGAAATACATACATTTTCAATGATTTCTAACCTCAAAGCCGATCATGTAGCGGTGATAGCCTACATTACATATTAGTGTTATTTCAACTCGTGTACAAAAACAAGCAATATCCAGACATTATAAGAAGTTTGTTTTGATTGTAATTGTGAAGTTGTTAACGTAGCCTACCCCGAAAGTATAACCTAGGACAGGTTTTGTTAAAGAAATCAGCTGTCGTAATATTAGGGCTTTAATTTTAAGGCTGCTCAACGACATAGCACATGTCTTTAAATTAAAATGATGGTTGTTTATTTTTATACAACCATTTGCAAACGCTACACTATTTTGTTACTAAAACACTTATTGTGTTACACTCAATTAGTGTTACTGACACTTAACTATTTTCTTCATCCGATTGTTTTTACAGTTACACAGTCCGATAGGGAGTTGAAAGTGTTACTTTTTCGTGTCTGGAAATCTTTTGTTAAATTGTACGGTTATTGGGTAATTCAGGTTTTAAACAGCCGCCATTTTGAAAAAAAAAACAATATTGGGCAAAATCGCTTATTTTCCCTAAAACAGATCGTTGTTAGGTTAAGCTTCGTGCCAAGTTTGAACTCAATCGGGGTCAAACCGTTCTCTGGATATGAATTATTTAGTAAAAGAAACAAAATGGCGGATATATGGAAACGAAACGTTTTTTGGAAAAAAATGTATTTACGATGTTCTCTTTATTTTTACCCATTTACGGAAGTTTGGCACTTTGCTTATGGGACTCCCTGTATACAAAACAAATATACCTGAGGGCTTTGTTCCGTACTCGCTGCGCTCGCCAAGCCCCGCGGCTTTCCATCTATACTGGCGGTGAAACAAATGCAAACAGTTTATTCTATACTCTGATATTTTCTCGGAATCGTCGATTGATTAGGACACAGGCACTTGGATCAAGATGCTGACGCATGCGCAGTGGTGTCAGAATTTTTGCACGAATGACAGGAATTTTTTAATGTAATAGAGAGAGGTTTAAAATGGAACTACCAAACTAGTTACTATGATTCAAACATCTCTACAGACAGTAAGTTTTCCTAGGATTTGACCAAAAGGAAACTTCATTACTTATTTTTTTAATGTTACATTATTTTTAGTCACCCGGTGAATCAATGCGGTGCAACATGTTCCCCGTCAGGTAAAGAACGCAAGCAGGTATATATTTAGTCAGATCAAATTACAAGTGCTCCCCTATAAGTAAGTTTTTGCAAGGTAGAGCAGCATGCAGCTTAGGGTAGCACACACGACCAAATAGAATTCCTCTTGTATCAATATACACCTGAACGTGGAAGGGATTTAATATATTTAAACCTACAGAATCGGTTTCACCAATATTCGTTATTATTTCCGCCGTAACAAGAGACAGAATGATCAGTGCTTGGCGATAGGCCTATATTAAAGTTATAGACTACGGTACTGCTTTAGTATTTTACATTGTGTAACTTATAAATCTATACTAATATTATAATGAGGTAAAATAGGTTTGTTTTTTTGTTTGTTTCTTAGCAGTAAACCTGTTAATATGAACAATTTTAGTAGGCCTACGCTTAAATTTTGACAGCACTTTAATTTCAACGGTTTATGTTTATTTGCGAATAATTTAGAAGCACTCTCAATAAAAGTAAACTGTTAGTCAGAAATTTTGGATGGTGAATGAAAATGGTTGCTATGCAACTTATTTACCCACAAACAATTAAAGCTGCAAATGTATTTCGATTGTTGTTTTTATATAGTTGACTAGTAAACCCCCGTGAAAAATTACAGGCTGATTAATTAGATACATATCAGAAATACATCATTTAAAAACAAACTATTAAAAATAAACAGGAAACTTATCCAGGCCTACATACTATTCTGACGGGGATTTTTAACTCCGTAAATGTGTACAACAATAAGGATTATAAAACTGTAGGCCAATTTGTTAAACATTTTTATTTACATAGATTACTGATTACGTTATTATATATTTAAAGAAAGATAAAAATACTATCTTTTAAATGGCTTTTTATTTCATATTGATAGATGAAATTATGTAGAAGTTATTGTTATTAATCCTATACTCTAATACGAACGATGTCTGTACGTACAAGCAATCTCGAGACCCAGCGGAAGGATTTTGCTGAAAGTTTGGGATTAGAGGCTTTTGGGTGTAAAAAATCGATTGGTGAAAACCACTACCTCAGGAAACTCGTATTTTTCTAAACAACTCATTTGAAAATTGAAAATTTTTAACATTGGGCTTATGGAGTTTAAAATCATTACATTTATTATGTTTATTGACTATAATAATAACAGTAGTCAGCTATTTCCATTATCAGCTGATTTCAACACCAAACGTAACTAAAACATTATTTTTGTGCTGTTATTAACCGTTCTAAAACCCTTTTCACCAGTTTCTGCATTCTTTATATTTCTATAAAGGTAATATAAATTATCTAATGATTATTTGTTATTTCTAAAATACATAAACAAATTCAGTATGTGATTCGTATTTGCATACATTTTCCTTAAAAAAAAGTATTGAGCTATGCTCGGTCGCCCAGGTACTGTTATAGTAAAAAAATAAATAATAGAATATGTTTATATGTTACACGAAGATGTACGAATGGTTATGAAGTTAAACGAATAGCATATCTCTTCTTTAAATTTGTATAAACAAATATATTGATGGTAAAAGTTTGTATTTATATACAGTTTATAATCTAAAGCAAATATTATAACGTATATTATAGAATCGCATATATTATTTCTCAAGACTATTTTTTTGTCGGTACGCCATAACTTCCTTAATACATCATCAAATTACATGAATGAGGCATCATTTTAAAGCTTTCCTTAACCACTCACGGGAAAAATAGACAAACAGCTTAAAATTCATGTTTTAATAACAAAAATTGATTTAAAAAACTTTTATATTATACTCTGTATGTTCCTAATGAAAGGCGCCATCTACTAACCATCTGTTTAACTAGCATGACAGCTGTTAGTTAGATTGTTTACACTGTAAGATTGTATAGGGAAACTGTTATTTATAAACCAATGTAAATAAATAAGCTTAATTAACTGAATTAAATCAACGTGTTAAATTAGGTAAATGTAGGCCTACTCCAAACTTGCGAAATATTCGCACGGGTCAGCTAGTACATTATTAATTCTATAACTCATATTAAAAAAAATCTACTTCACAAGAAATTATAACGATTGAAGTTGTAAACATAACCCCAAAATATAATCTACACAATGTTATTGCTACAGCTTTTAGGAATTAATAAATTTTATATGCCAAGAATAAATAAATAAAATTCAGTACAGTAAATTATTATTAAGTTAAAACATATTTAAAATAAAAGTATAAAAAAGAATAAGTAGAAAAAACTATGAGAAAGTATACTAGTTATTTACAGTAAATATTAGATAAACGATATCTTATTATACTTGAAAGAAATCTCAATTAATTCATCTTTTTAATTCATCCGTAAGTTTTTATCTCTTTTTATGGAAACTTCAGCCATTACTGTACAGTATAAATACTCAACCAGTTATAACAGCAAACAAATACTCTGGTGTGAAAAGTTAATACAAAATATAACCCAAAAAGGCTAAGTTTTGTGAACAGCTGATCAAAATCGGCCACTTTGTAAGTTTATTGGTTCTATAAAAGTTACGGAATTGCTAAATCGTTCGATAACTATTCATCCTATAAATGTCTTTAAGAAACACACACATAAATTTATCGAATACATAAATTCATTGAAACTATAGCTATTGAACGATTTATCAGTACGACTGAGAAACAGGGTCTAAATATGTTTGTGAGAAAGTATGTGGGGGTTTCTGGTACCGTTTATTATATTTAACTTTGAACCACCGCCATCTTGAAACGAATATCTTCAGCAAAATACAATTTTGCACATCTGTGTAAACCAATGCGATAAACTTTCGTGCTGAGTTTCATGGGTTCATCTTAGACCGTTCATGAAATAATATATTTTAAACGCATGCAGAATTCTAAACCAAACAAGATAGGACACATGTTATACTGCTATAGTTTTTGACCTGCTGAACAACACGGTAAACTTTGGTAGAATGGTTGCGAGTTGCGAGACACACTTTACACCACGTAAGATGAAAACTGAAATAAGGTAAACCACCTTCCATAATAGACATACTTCACTGAGTTTAGTCAGTGTGTTTATTGCACTACATACAAGACAAAACATTGATTAAAAAGAAATACAACATAACTAACCAAAATAATAACTCATACCAAAATAAAGGGGAACCGGAGTTTTGCCTACGGGTGTCAGGTAGATGGGGGGGATGCCGTCGGCAACCTCTTGGTGCGGAGATTTGCCTACGGTGGGGGCGGGAGAAAGATAGTGTGAGGGAGGGAGAGAGACACCGTTTCTTGTAGTGATTATTAAAGAGCATCCACCTTTCTCGTAATTATAATACGACGAAATATTATAATTATACAAATATTATAATTATACTGTTATCGGCAAAATACTGTGACTAAACAGTTTAGGTAAGTCCTCTAGTTTTTTTTTATTCTAATTATATAAAGTGATAATACGACGAAATATTATAATTATACAAATATTATAATCATACTGTTATCGGCAAAATACTGTGACTAAACAGTTTAGGTAAGTCCTCTAGTTTTTTTTTAATTCTAATTATATAAAGTGATAATACGGTACCTGTAAAGTGATAATTTTTGTACCTGGCAGAATTCTTTCTTTTATAATCGCTAGAAGAGTCTCTTTGTCTCTCTTCTCTACAGGAATCTCTCTCTCTCCCCCTCCCCCTCTCGCGCCCATCCCCAACCGTAGGCAAAACTCCGCAGTATGAGGACCCTTTCTACCTGATACCCGTAGGCAAAACTCCTACACTCAAATAAAGTTACACACTTACAGCATGACCCGTAGGTCGTCTGCCTTGTTGGATTTATTACCCTGAACAAAGAGGAAGTTCTAATAATTAAACTCATAAATAAATGCCTTCCTATACTTGAGCGCACTTCTCAAGAAATTTACTAAACTAAACCAGTTTCCCCCATTCAATATCCTTATCAATCTGTCCCCATCAAGGACTGTACATTTAACACATTTATCTCGAATGCCACCTTATATTAAACGTTCTCCTATAAAATGTATTATGGTTTCCTCCTCCCGGGAATTGCATAAAGAGCACATCCTTTCAATTCCATTCCTGCCTGGTCTAGCGTTTAGAGGCAGCGTGGCACTCCTTGCTCTGAATATTAAACTAATAAATTCTCGCGTGTATTTGTTATTAACATTAGCAGCCTCCCCAAGATTATATTCAAGTTTATTATATACATCATGCCCCTCAGAACTTAAAATCCGCTCTGTCCATGCATTCATCGCTTCTTCTCCCAATTTTGCCAACAATTCATTCAATATTTTATTTCCCTGTCCAGTTTTTTTTATCTTTAAAAAATCTAAATCGTAGTGTATTTTATCCCCCATTTTCTACCTGAACTTAGCCCAAGAAATATTCCTTTTAATGACCTGCCTAATTGTTTTGGTAATCTATTGTCTGTCATGCTTAGGCACCTAATTATATATTTAAAATGTATTTTTAAAGTTAAAAATAAGGTACTCTTTTCAGTACCTATATGTTTTCAGTGTTCTGATTTGCTTTTCCTCTACAATAATTCAGCGTTAAGGGTCTGCTCCAGTAGGCTAAACGAGAAATCCACCGGAACGCAAACGCCTCTCACTATATCCCTATCTAAACAGTGCAATTTCTTGCGCTGACATTGCCTCATTTCAAACCATTTTATAAGTCTATCTTTTGTAATTGAGTGTTGAAAAAAAACCTGAATAAAATTTCGGATCCTTCTTGCAAATTATTTTTCGTTATTAATTTTTTATTGTGTTAGAAAAAAAATTCAAACTTTGTACTTACAAAATGTCAAAATCAAAAGCATTTTAAAAAAATGTAAATTGCAAGACGGATGCGTTGATGCGTATTGTGACTGTGCTTAAAATGAGACCTTGCAAACAATTTTATGATAAAAAATAAACGAAATAAATGGTTTGAAATTTAACATTGCTCTTATGGGATAAAAATCCAAGATGGCTGCCACCACAGCAGACCCTTAAGTTGCAAACTGTTAGTTTTCCAAAACTTGTTTACTTTTTCAATCGCTGTTTATCCACATTTTGTAAAAATTAACGTTTGGTCAAGGTCCATGTTAACTGGGTGCTTTTTAACCCGTTTGTAATTTTTTTAAAAAAATCGGAAATTGGTTTAAGTCGTTTAAGGTTAGTATGCACCTTTTACAGCCTCCGTGGTATTTAAATGTGCGAACATTGCTTCGTGTAGGTACCATTAGGCCTATCTCAGGAACTAATTGACACAGTGGCTTCAAATTTTGGATACTTGTTTGGAATGATTGTACTGTAAAATCATGCAATGTAAAAGACAAATCTTGTTTACGTAAACAAATATATAACTAAATATTGCACTTTAAAATATATATTTTTTAAAATTTTAATATATTTTTGTATAACCTTACACTGAAATTACCTAAAAAAATGCATGATTGTACTTACTGGATCAAGTTAAACAAGTGTGCAAAATTTCTGGAGTTTAGGTCTGACAGTCTTTTCACAAGGTGTACCTAAATATAAATACACTCCTTTCGGGAAATGAAGTTTAAAAAAACTTTGAACTGTTTACAACACAATAAAATCCACCTCGGTAGTAATCAGCTGTTTCACTTTCTTCATTTTTACTTTCTCCCCCCTATACGTAGTATATGGAGAAAGTATTGTTTTCGTCCAAATTTTCGAATTTGAATTTTTAGTGGAATTATCTGTTTTGGTGCTCCCTGAACCCCCAAAATTGTTTAGTGGAATTATCTGTGTTGGTGCTCCCTGAACCCAAAAATATTTTTAGTGGAATTATTTGTTTTGGTGCTCCCAGAACTCAAAAAAGTGTTTTTTTGGTGATGTCTGTCCGTGTGTCTGTTAGGATGTGTACAGAGCTGGAGACCATACCAACGGTCCGATTTTGATGAAATTTGGTATGTAGGTGTAGTTCTGAAATATCTCCAGGCGTTGTTTTCGTTTTTTTAAATTCTTGATATTTAAGGGGTTTTACATCATAAAAAATGGCTAAAAAAACGAGAAAAATCCAATTTTCTCAAAAACGGCTATAAAGATTTTGATAAAATTTGCCTTATTTGTAGCCCTTAATATACACTACCATATGCAAAAGACCGCATCTTTCTAAAAATTCTCGTTTAGGTAATAATAATAATGTCAGATTTTTGGGGTTTTT
>JAGFPH010007948.1:4387-25141 GCA_018207615.1 Philaenus spumarius | reverse complement strand
AATTATCCATGTCAGGTTTTTGCAGAATTTCTCCCACTCATAAGCCCATGTGCAATTTTTGAGATATATCGTTCGAAAGGTAATTAAAGGTACTACAATACTGTGCAAAAGTTATTCAGGTAAAGTCATCGGTTATGTGCAAAGGTAATTCAGGTACAGTACCCGGAACAAAGAACAAAATTGATAAGAATATCCAAATAAATGATTTTTTCACTATCTGTACTATCCGTGATTTTTGCGCAATTTGACCCACTCATAAGCCCGTGTGCAGTTTTTGACCTATATCGTTCGAAAGGTAATTAAATTTAATTCAATCTTGTTGCAAAGGTAATTCAGGTACAGTCCCTGGAACAAGGAAATAAATTGATACGAAGCTCCTGTTAAATGATTTTTTCATTATCCGTTTTTGCACAATTTCTCCCACTTATAAGCCTGTTTGCAATTTTTGAGCTTTATCTTTCGAAAGGTAAATAAATTTACTACAATTCTGTGCAAAGGTATTTCAGGTACAGCCCCCTGAACAAGGAACAAAATTGATAGAAAACTCCCGATAAAAGATTTTTCATTGTCCGTGTAAGGTTTTTGCTCAATTTCTCCCACTCATAAGCCCGTGCCCAATTTTGAGCTATATCGGTCGAAAGGTAATTAAGTTAACTACAATTATGTGCAAAGGTAATTCAGGTACAGTACCCGGAACAAAGAGCAAAATTGATAACAATTACCAAATAAATGATTTTTTTCACTATCCGTGTAAGGTTTTTGCACAATTTCCCTTACTCATATACCCGTTTGCAGTTTTTGAGCTATATCGTTCGAAAGGTAATTAAATTTAATACAATCTGTTGCAAAGGTAATTCAGGTACAGTCCCTGGAACTAAAAACAAAATTGATAGGAAGCTCCTGATAAATGATTTTTTCATTATCCGTGTAAAGTTTTTGCTCACTTTATCCCACTCATAAGCCTGTGTGCAATTTTTGAGCTATATCTTTCGAAATATAATTAAAGTTACTATAATCCTGAACAAAAGTAATTCAGGCACAGTACCCGGAACAAAGAACAAAATTGATAAGAATTTCCTAAAAATGATTTTTTTCATTATCCGTGTAAGGTTTTTGCTCAATTTCTCCCACTCATAAGCCCGTGTGCAGTTTTTGAGCTATATCGTTCGAAAAGTAATTAAATTTACTAAAATCCTGGGCAAAAGTAATTCAGGTACAGTCCCCGGAACAAGGAACCACAATTGATAGTAAGCTCCAAATAAATAATTTTTTTTATTATTTATGACAGTTTTAGCTCAAATTTTCCCACTCATAAGCCCGTGTGCAATTATTGAGCTATATCGTTCGAAAGGTAATTAAAGTTACTACAATCCTGTGCAAAATTTATTCAGGTAAAGTCCTCGGAACAAGGAAATAAATTGATACGAAGCTCCTGTTAAATGATTTTTTCATTATCCGTGTAAGGTTTTTGCTCAATTTCTCCCACTAATAAGCCCGTGTCTAATTTTGAGCTATATCGGTCTAAAGGCAATTAAGTTTACTAGAATGATGTGCAAAGGTAATTCAGGTACAGTACCTGGAACAAAGAACAAAATTGATAAGAATCTCCAAATAAATGTTTTTTTCACTATCCGTGTAAAGTTTTTGCACAATTTCCCCCACTCATAAGCCCGTGTGCAGTTTTTGAGCTATATCGTTCGAAAGGTAATTAAATTTAATACAATCCTGTGCAAAGGTATTTCAGTTACAGTCCCCGGAACAAGGAACAAAATTGATAGAAAGCTCCCGATAAATGATTTTTTCATTATCCGTGTAAGGTTTTTGTACAATTTCTCCCACTCATAAGCCCGTGTGCAATTTTTGAGCTATATAGTTCGAAAGGTAATTAAATTTACTACAATCCTGTGCAAAGGTATTTCAGGTACAGTCCCCGGAACAAGGAAGAAAATTGATAGAAAGCTCATCCCGATAAATAATTTTTTCATTATAAATGTAAGGTTTTTGCACATTTTCCCCCACTCATAAGCCCGTGTGCAGTTTTTGAGCTATATCGTTCGAAATGTAATTAAATTTACTACAATCCTGTTCAAAAATAATTCAGGTACAGTCCCCGGAACAAGGAACAAAATTGATAGGAATCTCCCGATAAATGATTTTTTTATTATAAATGACAGGTTTTTGCGTGATTACTCCCACTCATAAGCCAGTGTGCACTTTTTGAGCTATATCGTTCGACAGGTAATTAAACTTACTACAATCCTGTGCAAAAGTAATTCAGGTACAGTCCCCGGAACAAGGAACAAAATTGATAGGAAACTCCCGATAAATGATTTTTTAATTATCCATGTCAGGTTTTTGCACAATTTCTCCCACTCATAAGCCCGTGTGGAATTTTGAGCTATATCTTTGGAAAGGTAATTAAATTTACTACAATTCTGTGTAAAGGTATTTCAGGTACAGTCTACTGAACAAATAACAAAATTGATAGAAAGCTTCTGATAAATGATATTTTCATTATAAATGTCAGGTTTTTGCGCGATTACTCCCACTCATAAGCCAGAGTGCACTTTTTTAGCTATATAGTTCAAAAGGAAATTGAATTCGTTTGCACTTAATCCTCCGTTAAAAAAATAACATTTCCGTTTTTTCGAAATTTTGTTGCAAAATTTTGGGAGGGGTGACCCGGGGTTGAGTTAGACCGAATACAACTTGTTTGACTTTTTAGAAACATTACGTTACATTTTAGTCGGTTATGTAGTTGCGTATATCATACGCATGGGTTAAGGCCGAGCCTAATGTTAGCTAAAATTTTAATTTTTACTAAGTTCGGATTGGACTCGGGCTGAGCCATACGTTTGGGTTAGCTTGGTTTTCTGTACAATATAACACATTTTATAAAAATAATTTGGGGTACAGCGAAGCCTAAGCTCGGTCAAGTCCGGCGTTTTGGTTCGGGTAAGACCGGTAGAAACAGTGTATATCATACGCACGGGTTGCGGGGGCGCCTACGGTTAGCCTAAGTGCGGTTTGCAAGGATGCGGGAGAGCCTAATTTTAGCCAAAGTTTTATTTCGGCTAAGTGCCCTACGATTGAACTCGGACAGAACCTTACATTCGGGTTAGCTCGGTTTTCCATAAGTTATAACACATTTTATAAAAATAATTCGGGGGTACAGCGAAGCCTAAGCTCGGTCAAGTCCGTCGTTTTGGTTCGTGGTAAGACCGGTAGAAATAGTGAAAATCATACGCACGGTGTGCGGGGCGCCTACGGTTAGCCTAAGCTTTATTTCGCCTATGTACGAATTTCGGGGGTTGCGGGAGAGCCTAATTTTAGCCAAAGTTTTATTTCGGTTAAGAACCCTACGATTAAACTCGGACAGAACCTTACATTCGGGTTAGCTCGGTTTTCCATACGTTATAACACATTTTATAAAAATAATTCGGGGTACAGCGTAGCCTAAGCTTGGTCAAGTCCAAAGTTTTGGTTCGGGTAAGACCGGTAGAAATATATTACAAGGGGGTGCGGCAACGCCTATGGTCAGCCTAAGCTTTATTTTGCCCAAGTACGACTTTCGGGGGTTGCGGGAGAGCCTTACGTTCGGAAAATAAAGATTTGCGAGTCTTAATTTTGACTAAGTCCGATTCGGATTTACTCGGGGGCGATCGGTAATGTTCGGGGTTATATTATGCAATTTATACTATATTACAAGGGTACTATAACATTTAAAGCTCTTAATTTCTCTAAGTCCGATTCGGGTACGATCGGTAATGTTCGGGTTGTTATAATGCAATTTATACCATATCCCGACAACACTATAACAATTTAAAGCTAATAATTTCTTCTAAGTGACCTTCGGTTGGATTCGGGAACGATCGGTAATGTTCGGGCTGTTATAATGCAATTTATACTATATCCCGACAACACCATAACACCTTGTGTCTGATACAAGGTTGCTGACGGATGATAAACTTATAAACCCGACTAAAACATTCTATACCACGAGAGCGGCCGTAGCCTAACCGGTTACGTCGTGGACTCGGGTCATAGTGATACCCGGTTCGACTCTCGGAGACACCCAAACTTTTTTCAAAGCAAAAAATTAAATTAAATTAAACATTAATTATTACAAAACAAGATGGCTGCAAAAAAAAAAAGATGGCGGCTCAAAATTCCCCAAAATCTTTAAAAATCAAAAATTTCCAAAATCTTCAAAAATTCCCAAAAATCTAAAAATTCCAAAAAATGTTAGGTTAGGTTAGGACCCCCAAAAAAAAACCAAAATCCAAAATCCAAAAATTGGCTTAGGTTAAGACCCAAAAAAAGTGGGCGTGGCTTGGGTTAGGAACCAAAAAGACAAAAAAAAACACCCAAAAAGGGGGCGTGGCCCAAGGTCAATGACCTTCCCCCACTCCATTTTACGCCAGACTGTCCGGAAGGTTTTTGCGTAATTTCTCCCACTCATAAGCCCATGTCCAATTTTGAGCTATATCGGTCTAAAGGTAATTAAGTTTACTACAATTAGGTGCATTGGTAATTCAGGTACAGTACCTGGAACAAAGAACAAAATTGATAAGAATCTCCAAATAAATGATTTTTTCACTATTTGTGTAAGGTTTTTGCACAATTTCCCCCACTCATAAGCCCGTGTGCAGTTTTTGAGCTATATCGTTCGAAAGGTAATTAAATTTAATACAATCTTGTTGCAAAGGTAATTCAGGTACAGTCCCTGGAACAAAGAACAAAATTGATAGGAAGCTCCTGATAGATGATTTTTTCATTATCCGTGTAAAGTTTTTGCTCACTTTATATCCCATTCATAAGCCCGTGTGCAATTTTTGAGCTATATCGTTCGAAAGGTAATTAAATTTACTACAATCCTGTGCAAAGGTAATTCAGGTACAGTCGCCGGAACAAAGAACAAAATTGATACGAAGCTCCAAACAAATGATTTTGTCACTATCAGTGTAAGATTTTTGCACAATTTCTCCCACTCATAAGCCCGTGTGCAGTTTTTGTGCTATATCGTTCGAAGGGTAATTATATTTAATACAATCCTGTACATAGGTAATTCAGGTACAGTCCCCGGAACAAAGAACAAAATTGATAGGAATCTTCTGATAAATGATTTCTTCACTATCTGTGTAAAGTTTTTGCTCAATTTCTCTCATTCATAAGCCCGTGTGCAATTTTTGTGCTATATTGTTCGAAAGGTAATTAAATTTACTACAATCCTGTGCAAAGGTAATTCAGGTACCATCCCCGGAACAAAGAACAAAACTGATAGAAATCTCCTGATAAATGATTTTTGTATTATCAATGTAAGGTAATTACGCAATTTCTCCCACTCATAAACCCAAGTGCAATTTGTGAGCTATATCATTCGAAAGACAATTAAATTTACTATAATCCAGTGCAAAGATATATTTGGAACAATTTCCGCAACAAGGAACAAAATGCATAGGAATCTCTAATTATATAATACTAGGTATTCCCTGATAAGAAAATTCGGCTATAGTAATGCGGCAGTGCTGCTTACGGTTTTTTTTTATATGACCTTTATCGCCGCGAGGTTTCATTTGTTTCATCTCATTTTGTAATTCAAGTAAAGCTAAGTCAAATACTTTTGTGAAATTTACAATGACAATTTACAGGTATACAGTTCAATTCTTTGATTTATCCTTTTTACACTTTTTTATAATAATATGTCATTTTTGGGCAAATGATATATTCCTAAATTACTATTCAAAACAGGCCTACTTTTGATAGCAGTCTTGTAGTAGGAACATAAAAACTGGGGTTTTCAAAATAAGAAATTTGAAATTGATAAATATTTTTATACAATTCTATTTAGAACTAAATTACGAAACTTTTTTACATTTATGAAGAAAGTTACAATAATATTTACTACTTTTTATGTCGGCCTAAAGTTTAACTTTTTCCTTTCGTTACTGAATGTGATTGTTTCTTGAGCTAATAACTTTCTTAATTTTACTTAATAATTTTTTTACTGGCATATATGAATTCTTTAAAACTTTATCTACAAAAAAGCTATGGAACACTTTTGAATTGGCTTAGAATAAACGTATAAAAGCATGGTTGAAATACAAAAACTTGGACGATTTTTAACAAATTCGAAGTTTACGGCCATTTTGTGAGCTTACTGTTAGAGATACGGGAAAAATCAAGAATACAATTTTGTTTAAAATTTAATTTGCTTTAGCAAAATGTTATTAGTTTTTAAATTCGATTTACGGTTAAGCCACAAATTGGCTTTGGAAAAAAGCTTACACTGAGAGAAACGGTCCGGCCGCCATTTTTATTTTATTTAAGGGGTTAAAAATGAAAAATGGAAAAAACCGTATATACACATGGCTCGGACTAGGAATAAGGAACATTCATGCAAAAAATCATCAAAATCGGTCAAGGCGTTTGGCCGTAATCGTGAGACAGACACACAGACATACAGACACACAGACACACAGACGAAATTCCGAACGGTCGAGTTAAAACAGAGACCTCGCTTACTAGCCCAGTATATAGGGTGGTTTCAGCTTACATTAATTGAGGTAAAAGATTTTTTTTTCTGGGATCGTTTGGTATGGTGTAGGTATGCCAAATCTAATTTTGCGACCTCGAAAGTGGGGGGGACAACTTTTGGGGGGCAAAAAACCTCAAAATTTTCGGACTTTTTCCAGTTTTTCGCTTATAACTAAAAAACTTTACATATTATGTAAAAAATAGATATGTAGTAAATTAAAGAGGACAAAATGTCGCGTCGATTAAAAAAATAAAATTCAAAATTGGTCTAGTAGTTCGATTTTTATGTTGATCCAAAAAACAGCAAATTTTTCCAACTTTACCAAAATCTGTGTTTTACCCATTTTCAATGTGCTGTAACTTTCAAACATCAAATTTTATCACTACCCTCCTCCCTAAAAGTTGTAGAGCATCAATCCCTGAGTTCAAAAAACACCGACTTTTCTAAATTGAGCTGATTTTGAAATTTTGTCAACTCATAAAGCAAAATTTTGGAAAACCTTAAATTCACACAATCGGGGTTTCGCTCATTTTCGATGTCTATGAGTCCGGAAATCAAGTCTGAGGCTTAGGTATGTCTTCTGAATGCATCTGGAAATTATTTTTAAAGAATTTTGTGAAAATTTTAAAATGTAAATAATTATTCATGACTTTTAAATTGTAGTGCTGGTTTCTTGTTCACTAAATGCACCAGGTGTCTTAAAAGTCTCATGCCCCCCTTTAACTTTTGTGTTTGTTAAAACAAACAAATATCCTTTGTGGAACGATACTAACTTAACCCAAAGTATCTTTTGAAACAATCGGAAATTTTGAGTGTCCCCTAAAAATGGGGGATTTTGGGGGCAACTCAAAATTTTTAAATGGGAAGTATGGTCATGTGATACTTCATTTTAAAGGTCTATTTAAAACTAGGAAAATGACATAAAGAAAAGAAAAATCGGACAACCCCAAAAAAAATGGCGGCCAAAAACGTGTTGAAATAAATCCACATAAAGTTGCTAATATCTCGAAAAGGAAGAGTTTTTAGAAAAATATTCAAAGGACAAAAAATGTTTATTTAAAAGTGCTTGACCTAACATATTGCTTCCAAATCGATTTCGTAAATTTTATTTTGTAAAAAATTTTCTAAGATGTAGGAGTCGACTTAAAATTTTATCAATACCTCCCTCTCCCTAAAAGTTGTAGAGCATCAATCCTTGAGTTCAAAATGGGTACCCAAGTGAGACGAATCAGCGAGGCACTAAAAGCTCTGAAAGGGCTCGGAGTTCGAAAGTGAAGACTTCAGCCGATATAACGTTTGATGACAGTACACTCCCGGCTGTTTCCCAAGAGAAGTTAAAGGAATGAAACGGCTGAAGTGGCGGGAAATGAAGCGAATAAGAGCCGCCTCATTCAAATGTTGAGAGAACATCTGGAAGAATCTTCCATTCCAGTATTGGAGGCAGCAGAGGACGTTGATGTACTGATTGTGACAACAGCTTGTTCTCAATCAACCAGCTTCGACACTGTGCTTGTGGTCAGTGAGGATATTTACGCCCTAGTCATCCTGTGTGGGGGTTCCAGTAATGCCACCTACAACAACATCTACCTCCTTAAGCCAGGGAAGAAGGGGCAAGCTGACTCGTACTACTTCATCTCATCGTACCAGTTCGAGAAGAAACACTTCCTGCTCGTACATGCTTTCTCTGAATGCGACACAACCTCCACGCCATTCGGGCATGAGAAAATCAAACTGTGTAAGCTAATCGACAGTACCCCAGCATTGAGGGAAGCTGCTGTGGTGTTCTACAAGGCATCTGCAACTCCAGCAGACATCAGCAGAGCTGGGGAGAAGATCTTGATGGCAATGTATGACACCGGAAGAACTACCATCCGCAGCATCAATGAGCTGAGGTATCATCTCTTTGTGAAGATGTCAACGAAGGCGAAGTTCATCTTACCCAGACTTCCTCCAACACTCGACGCTGCGGACCTGCACAGCTACAGAACATTCCTCCAGGTTCAGTGGTGGACGGGAAACACGTCTTGAATGGGGTTGGAGACGGGATAGCCTCGGACTCACCACAATTCTTACAATGAAAGAATCTGCTACCCAAGAGCTTCTGAAACTGGTGTTCTGCGGATGCAAAAAATGAAGGACCAGTGCATGCACTTGCCGAAAGTCAGGCCTCAAGTGCACCACTGTGTGCAAGAACTGTGTGGGAAGTTTTTGCACAAACGGTCCATACATCGAACTCGACGTAGACTTGGACGACGACCTCGCTGAGGAGGAAGATGAGGATGAGCCTGATGAGGAACTTTGCAGCGAGGAAGTTGAGGAGGAAGAAACTGACGATGTCCTATCTGAGTCAGCAAATAACGCCAACCAGCGTGATGAAAAAGAACCTCAACCAAGACCATCAAAACGACCAAAATTTTAAATATTTGTTCATTATTTTTGTTTTTTCGGCAATAATCTACACAGGCCTAGCCTTAGAGGTACCTTTTGTTGTCTCCTTTTTTATTTGCGGTTATGCGTGATGAAGCGTGTATGTATTTCTGTAGTTGGCTTTATGTTTTTGTATGCAAAGGTTAATGTTTTTTTAAAGTTATAAATTGTAATTTGTTTATGTATGTAGATATAAGTGTTTTTATGTGTTGTATTTTAGTTATAAGCAATTTTAACGTTGGAAATAAAAATAAACAAATAAGTAAGAATTTCTCTTCCTTTTCGAGATTTATGACGATTTATTTCAACACGTTTAGGGTCGCCATTTTGTTTTGGGTTGTCCGATTTTTATTTTCTTTATGTCATTTTCCTAGTCTTAAATAGACCTTTAAAATGAGGTATCACATGACCATACTTCCCATTTAAAAATTTTGAGTTGCCCCCAAAATCCCCCATTTTTAGGGGACACTCAAAATTTCCGATTGTTTCAAAAATTACTTTGGGTTAAGTTAGTATCGTTCCACAAAGGAATAACATCGTTATCGTTTCAAGATAACAAGCTTAGACTCTGCATAAATGTTTAAAATATACATTCAATTCGATATACTCTCAGCGAGTCACGAGATGGTCCCTGGAGCTGTCCGTATACAGCCATGTCCTCACGCGGTATCGAGTGTTTAGCAGGCGCAAAGGTGAGTAACGGGGACTATTAAATAGACTGACGCGATAGCGGAAAATATAACGTCATATAGCTTAGTATTGATATTGATCAATGTTAAAATCTATGTTAAAATGGATTTTTGTAATTAAAACAACCGATTTTTTCAAATTAATTCTATTGACTAAATTCTCAACAAAATCAGCACAAATTAAATAGTAATCAGTAATGAAAAATGTGTACCTAGTAGCCTACAGGCGCTTTAAATATCATACTACATATAAATAAATTGAGTAAATTAAGTTTAAAAAATATGCAGTAAGTACAGGATGTTCTAAAAATCAAAAAGCTATAAAGTAGGACCTATAATAATATTATCCAAATTTAAGCTACTGTAAAATATTTTGTATGAATGTAAGTTTATATAGGAAGTTTACTTCTAACAGGAAGTACGATTGCTAGACGAGGTACACAACAAAATGTTACTAACAGCCAGGGCTCTATACAGCGAACAGAAGCTTGATATGACTTCAGTTATAAAAATAGAAAAAAACAGACAATGGCAGAGGAAGTATCAGACTGCCTGTATCACCACTACTCCACTAGCGTAGATCACTACACGTGTTTATTTTCATTTTGAGACGCATTGCTCAGATATATTTTGTCCGAAACATTTGAAAATCCAATATTTTAAGTATATCACAAAATACTCTCGTATTTCTAGATTAACAAAATTAATACTTGATATTATCACGCTTCTTAAAGTTTCTTTATATAATATACTAGAGGGCTCCGCCCCTTGCTCGCTTCGCTCGCCAACCCCCACGGTGACTCCCGTCGAAGCAAATGCAAACAGGTTATTTTATATAAATAGGCTCTACTATTAAATTCTAAAATGTCTTATTTATTTTTAATTGGGATGTAACATAGTGGTTTCTTATCTCATATATTATTTCTCATGACTATTTTTTTGTCGGTACGCCATAACTTTCTTAAATTACATGAATGAGGCATCATTTTAAAGCTTTCCTTAACCACTACACGGCAAAAATAGACAAACAGCTTAAAATTCATGTTTTAATAACAAAAATTGATTTTAAAAACTTTTATATTATACTCTGTATGTTCCTAATGAAAGGCGCCATCTACTAACCATCTGTTTAACTAGCATGACAGCTGTTAGTTAGATTGTTTACACTGTAAGATTGTATAGGGAAACTGCTATTTATAAACCAATGTAAATAAATAAACTTAATTAACTGAATTAAATCAACGTGTTAAATCAGGTAAATGTAGGCCTACTCCAAACTTGCGAAATATTCGCACGGGTCAGCTAGTTTTTATTAATTTATTATGGGTTTTATTCTCTAGCTTTAAGGAAAGTATAACAATCAACATTTTTACTGCATTTTCACCCTTTGGCAGCACGTGACAAAATGTCAATTTATGATACTTTTTATATGTATGTTGTAAGAAGTAAATGTACAAATTTTCAGTTTAATAATTTAAAGGAAAAAAATAATAATTCATTTTTAATTTTTTAGGGGTTGTTATCACATTTTCACCTCGTAGCAGCAGGCGACAAAATGCAAATCTAGTTTACTTTTTCTATATATCTTGTAAGAAATAAATGTAAAAAATTTCAGCATTCTAGCTTTAAGGAAAGTATAACAATGAATATTTATTTCAACACTACTAATCGGAATTATAATATTTTTTAAGCTGTTATCTGTTAATCTATTAAAATCCATTTAGTATAATAATTAAGTAAACGTACATACAAACAGTAGGCTATATATATTTTGTTCTTTCACAGCAGTAATTGCATACATATTTCCAATAATTGCTACTAATAATGTTATTTTTTATGTATATTTAAAAACACACACACACACACACACACACACCGAAGGATTCCTATTTTGTACCATGATTCCACGTTTGATTTTAAATAGCATTTTTGGAATAACGATGCTGCGGACATTCACTATACTACGGCGACTCTGTACTAGAGACAGACGGCCGTGGCACATTGCTACAAGCGCCTTCAAACTAAATGTAGGCAAGGACTCAGGGACCATCTCGTGCCTCGCTGACAATAGTTTCAATTCGATATATTAAAATTCGGCCAATTTAGAAGGAGCCAACGCTTCATATATGAATAAGATGTCCCCTTTTAGTGATCTCCCCTGCTGCAAAATACATACCTGCATTATCGAATTTTTTACAAACAAACCATTGCTCGGACGAAATAAATACATATGACCTTTTTTGTTGAAAAATACCTCCCCTACACGGTGGTATTTTTTATTTTCCTCTATCTTCATCCCAGCTCGAAATATTAAGGATAATCGAAAAAAAAATGATAATCGATTTTTTTTTTCGACTTTGGGAAATCGATAGACTGGTAAACTTTTTTTTATGTTAATCTAAATACTTTAATGTACTTATAAAAAAAATTCAGCCGTATTGCAAATTACTGGTACTTTTGGTCAAAATTGACCTTTACCGACTGGCCTATTAGGCCTACCACACAACTTTAAAGGAAATATCTGATTATGGTACTGGCATTGAAAACATTTATGAATCAGCTGTGCTGTGTATTTTAAATGGACAAATTATGCATCAGCTGTGCAGTGTATTTTAAATGGACAAATTTTACTTTTTAATTTGAGAAAAAGATGTAGAAAACGAGTTTTCCGGTAATTTTCAATAAGTCCAACTGACTTTTTGGGTAACAAATAACTTATGTACCAAATTACAAGGGAATCCTTAGAGCCGTAATCGAAATTAAATTCTGCAAAAACATACAATTATTGCTCATTTAAGAATATAAGATACCGGCACCTTATTTTATAAACTTATTTCATTTTGTTTCACTAAAATATTAGAACAACCTAACACAAACTCACACATGTACTATACGGTTCATGTACTAGACGCTAAGACAATGGCAACAGGTAATGCTTAACGCACCTAGAGTGCCGAAGAAATCTACATATTTCACAGAAAGACCTATTAGCCTATGTTATATAAATCAGGTTTAGCTTATATCAAACGAAAATATAGGTTTTATTGCTCACAGTCTGTCATTGCTCAGTTTTCCAGCCATTTAGCCTAATGTCTAGCCTTTTCCAATTCTTTTACAAAATAACAATTCTTAAATATCTAATAACTAAATCTATCATTCACTCCACACAATGTACAATAACATTAAGTGCATAAGTATAAATAACATAAATCTAATCCCACACAAATATTTCATAGTACTCCATATAACAATAATTGTATAAATAAATTCTATAATTTTTAATTATTTCAAATAATTGTATAAATAATACAAAACGTAAACAAAATTTCACAAAAACAACAATATAATTGTTACAGCTGTTTCGCTGCTAAGCATCAACAGACAACTAAATCTAAAATGTACAGTACAAATTAATAACAATAATTTCTTGGACTTAAACATTAAAATCATAGGTGGCATTCATAGTTTCAAAATTGTTAGAAAGCCCACCTACACAGATGCTGTTACACCTGCCAATTCTAAACACCATATTAGTCATAAACATGCAGCTTTTCATAGTATGGTACATAGGCTTTTAACCATACCTTTATTGACAGAAAAATTTCACAGTGAATTGAATGTAATTAAACAAATTGCCGTCAATAATGGTTATAAAGTTGAGTTAATAGATAGAATTTTATTTAAAAAACAAAAGAAAATTACTAATAGTATGGTATTCACACCTGAAATCAAGAACAAAAATAAATACTGTAAAATACAATGTTTAGGGAATATAAGGTAGGACATTTAATAAGTAATGCAACTGATGTAAAACCTGCTTTTTATTGTAATAATAATCTTGGAAAGCTATTTGTTAATAATAAACATAAGAAAGACTTATTGGATAATAGTGGCGTTTACGAAATTAATTGTAATGACTGCAATTTTAGATATATAGGTCAAACAGGTAGATCCGTTAAAACAAGATTAAAGGAACACTTAGATTGTTGGAAGCATGGTAAAACAGAGTCAAATTTTGCTAGACCATTTATTAGATACAGGCCATAATTTTAATCTCATTGAAAATGTTAATGTCTTACATATTGAACAAAAAAGTAAACAATTAAATAGTTTGGAAGTTTTAGAAATAAACAGATCTGTTCTCAATTACCATGCTTCTAACCAAAATAAACAGGTACATAACCCATCCCCTTTGTTGAAACCCCTTCTATTTTCTCAACCTGTCAGTCAGTTCATTGTCTACTCGGTACTCCAAGGTCAGCCCCCTTCCCTTGCTATTCCCACACTCTTAGCGAGTCTAGGACCGAGGGCCAGTTGCCTAAAAACTTTGACGAGGGTAATTTGACAGCCAGAGGCTTGGCGGAGCGAGGGCCAGCCGGCTAAGGATCAGTGACCTGTTCTACTGTGCGGTAGGGGTGCGGGTGGAAAGGTTTTAATTATCGTTTATGTATTCCGATAACAGTATGATTATAATATTTATATAATTATAATATTTCGTCGTATTATCACTTTATATAATTAGAATTAAAAAAAAAAAACTAGAGGACGTACCTAAACTGTTTAGTCACAGTATTTTGCCGATAACAGTATGATTATAATATTTGTATAATTATAATATTTCGTTGTATTATCACTTTATATAATTAGAATAAAAAAAAAAAAACTAGAGGACTTACCTAAACTGTTTAGTCATAGTATTTTGCCAATAACAGTATGATTATAATATTTGTATAATTATTAACCTTAAAAACTCTTCTATAGAAATTAGTTTAGAGTCGTTCTCTATGCATTTAATCTTACCCCTCCCCTGAATCACTTCCGCTCTGGGGAGTCGACTGGCCCTCGGCCCTACCTGGCTGTTTTGACAGTTTTATGACCCCCACGGCAAAAGATCGGCTGGCCCTCGCTCCGTTTTCCACTCTTAGCATAGATGTTTGTTTAATTTGTATTGTAGATTTTAGTTTTAGTTGTCTGATGGTGCGTAACAGCGAAACAGCTGTTACAAAATTATATTGTTGTTTTTGTGAAATTTTATTTAAGTTTTATTTTTACCTTATTATGGAATTTCACCAAGTACCGACTGTGGTCAGACTTAATATAATTTTATAAATAACTAGGGGAGACCCCTGCGTGCTTCGCACGCCAACCCCCAATGGAACCTTCTAAAAACATATGTTATGTTTTATTTATAATAAAGTGTATTTTTAATAATAACCTCAAAACTAAGATGGTAAATAATGTTAAATGTTCAAATTAAATTATTTCTTATATTTTATAACAGCAGTTATAATAATGGTTAAAAGAACCAGCAAGGCTCAGATCTACACTTTAAAACCCTAACCTAAAAGCTGGAAATACAAAAATAATTGCTTCAAATTTTGAAATCAGCTGGTTATGGAAATATTGGAGCTAACAGCTATATTATCTGTTCAATTGGTTGCTATGGTAATAAATGTAAATACATGTGTTGATTTATCATTCTGGGCCTAACCTAAGAATTTTTTCCGACTAAATTTACAAATATTGGAATAAAAAAAGGTTTTTTATCGAAATGAATTATAGCCTATGTTACTCAGGGATAGTGTAGCTTTTTATTAGTAAAACTGTTTTTTCAATCGGTTTAGTAGTGCCAGAGATTACCCCCTACATACAAACAAACAAACACACAAACAAACAAACAAACTTTACCTCTTTATAATATGAGTATAGATAAACTCTCTATAGACGACAATATCTCCAGACCAAATACTGAAACAAAAAGCTCACCCCTATTAATTAATTAGCATTATTTAGAAACTCAAATATCTACCACATTGTATTTGTTCCTAATTATTGTCATAAACAACCCTACATCCTTTAGGACTGAATGTCATTGCTCCTACCAATTAATAAACAATTATGCTCCTCAGACATCCATGATTTTACATTTTTTTTAAATTTATTGTAATATAATAATAAACTTTGGACGAAACATTACCACCTCATAGCCGGCATGCTTTTCCTTCAGCACCCATATTCCATCCCCTTAGCTTCCAAACACCCAACCTCCACCAAGCTATTCCCCCTCTCTCCATCTTTCCCATATTCATATACTTTGGCCTCCCATGATCTTCCATCAGTCTTATTTTTTCTGAATGACGACTTTTCCCACATTTGAGTCACCAAAGTTTCTACATTAGTAAACTTATCTGCTTTTTTATGAGTTTTGACTTCAGATATGAATTTTGTAGTACCCATTCTCCTACTTCCCCAAATTTTTTAAAATAATTTTCCTACCCAACACGTGCTATTTAGCTCAATTTGATATTCAAAAATATCTGTTGTAATAGTCCACAATTCCCGTCCCTTAACCCATAACTCCATAGTATTACTTTACTTACTAAATCAGCCTGAACCGGAAGAATGCCTAAATCCCATCTCTCGGTACTGTTTGCCGCGTTTCTGGGTACATTCATTACAGCCTTAGCAAAATCATTGTTTGGATAGTTTCCAGCTCCCTAATATTGGTTTCGAAACCCATTAACTCCCCTTCCCAATATAAATACACCCATATGGATTATTAAATACGTTTTTCTGTTGCGCCAAACTTATATTCAATTCAATTAAATTCAATTCATATTGTGCCAACCTTTCGTGAAACATTTTATATTTCTGTTAACTAATATTTGGCCTACTAAATGGACAATTGTGGTTAACTAACACATACATATATTCATATACAGAATGTCACAAAAATCTTGGTGGGCTATACAGGATCGTATACATTGCAATTAATAGAAACATTTTAGTAACTTTTTTCGAATTCGGCTTAGTTTAGTCGCAATTCGACAATATTTTTTTTTATAAGCACCCACTGTAGTTCCAGAAATATATATGATATTGTGTTGTGATTTGGTATAAGCATTTTGCATATTACGATATACAAGTGTAAACAAAACAACGCAAATTATATGTTTATAATTTTCAAAATGCGGCCGTTAAAAAATTTTAACGTGGAATAACTTGAAAACCATAAACTTTATAAAAAAATTACAAGAGACAAAAAAAAAAAAATGTTTTTAATGACAAACAAAAAGATTTTTTTTCGTTTTTTAGGTCAAACGATAAGCAAGATATCTAAGGAAAACTATTATTTCTCGGTAATTTTATAAAAGATAAATAATTATCATAAAACAAATATTTTTATTTCTTATAGTTTTATTAAAGAATATAAAACCCAATGCTCTAAAATATTGGTTGTAGGCTAAATATAAATGTTGTAGACAATTACCCAGAAATTATGTTTTCAGTGTTCTGTCAATAACTCTTATGGCCTACAGAAATGACAAACGGGAAGTTTTGTCTGCCATTAAAAAAGAAATTTTTAGTTTTTTGTACATTTTTCGTTACGTTAACGATTTTCAAGACATTTCACATTGATATTGAGTAATCGCCGCCATTTTGAAAATTATAAACATAAAATCGTTGTGTTTGGTACACTTGTAAATTGTAATACACAAAATGCTCATTCCAAATTTGAACTCAATATCTTATCTATTTCTGTAGTAAGGCTACAGCGAGTTTTTGGAAACAAACAAAATGGCGGATTTCAACAAAACTAAGCCGAATTAAAAAAAAATGTTACTGAACATTTTTTATTTATTTCAATGTGTACAATCCGATCCTGTATAGCTGACGACAATCTGTTTACAAGATGTATAAATAATTAATGTGCGGGATACAAGAATAGATGACTGTAGGCCTACCTTGGAATAGTCAGCATATCTAATGTGTGCCAAGAGAAGCATTGTTTTTTCAGTGTCAGATGAGGCATATTTTATCGTTTTATATGAGTCTGTTCCTTCATTTCGTTATAACAGTTATTAATTGTAACAAATAAGTTTGTTTTTAAAAAGCCTTTTCTTCGGACCAAAACGTAACTTTAATGTATATTTAATAAACGGTACCAGGAACTGGCACATATTTTTTCACAAATATATTTAAATTATTAAACAGATTCACTGTGACTTCATAATTGTAGGTGATTTATTAATGTAGGAGATTAACTAATAAATATTACTATTATTATTATCCAGAGAGAAAACTATTCGATCGATTTCGAACAAATTTGCACCAAACACGTCAATTAGTCAATAGATGAACGAAAAAAAGTTTCGAAAAATGTTGAAAAACAACCCCCTTTATGGCCAAAAAAACCCCAAAAAATCAGTTATTATTATCAGCTAAATGAGAAATTTTAGAAAGATGTGGGTTTTTGTAAAAACGAATTTTTTGGACTCAGGGGTCCCAAAATGGATATTTCCACAAAAATCTCAACATCGATTTTTTTGCGATCACTATACCTTTCTTTATACTATAGTATAGTGAGAAAGTAAAAAAGTCATGGTTATTTTTTTTTATTTGTTAATTATTTGTTTTTTATTTGTTTTTATTTGGGCTTTCATTAATCTACAGTGTATACTCGGAACAGTCCTCAGAAATACAGACAAGCAGGAAATTCAAAACTAGTCTTTCTCATGCTTTGGAAGTGAGAAGTGACCGTTGTAACGGCTTGTCACACAATATCTTGTATAGGATTCATGCACGAGAGGTTTAATTTATTTGATCTCATATTTGTGATTCAAATATAGCTTAGTCAAATACTTTTATCAATCAATAATTTACAAGTACGCAGTTAAATTTTTTTATTCATTCTCTACACTGTGTTACAATAATATTTAATTTTTGGGCAAAGTATATTTTAATAAATTACTACTCAAACTAGGCCTAGTTTTGTTAGCAGTCTTGTAGTAGGAGCATAAAAACTGGTTTTTTCAAAATAAAAAAATTGAAATTAATATAAATATTTTTTTATACAGTTCAATTTAAAAATAAATCATTACAAAACTTTTGCACATATTGAAAAAAATTACGAGAAATGTTTACTACGTTTTATGTAGGAATAAAGTTGAACTTTTTCCTTTCATTACTGAACATTTGGTTGTTCCTTGAGCTAATAACTTTGTAAATTTTACATCAATACATTTTTTGTATTGGCATATATGAATTCCTCGAACCTTTCTCCACAAAAAAGCTATGGTCCCACTTTTCGATTGGTTTACAATTACCTACTATGGCGAATTTTTAAAAATATAATTGCACGCGCACCGAAATGGCTTGGCATTGCAAAAATTAGCAAGTCATGTTAGATATAATAAATGTAGCAACATTTTACACAGTCATTGTTCAATGACAATGTTCCTTTTTACAAACCGATAAAAACACCTGACAACTGCGTGCCAAATGCATGAGTTTTTAACGTTGTCTTGGTATATAAGCTCGTCAATAGCTATAGCTCATCAGTATCATTTTCGATATGAAGGTCTCCATAATCGCCATTTTGTGTGTTGCAGCAGTAAGTATTTACTAATACATTAATTGTTCTTATTTTAATGTAACTTATAAACTACAGAGATAGTTGTATGATCTGATGTCCAATAAATATAGAAAGTAAAACACATCATCATTATTAGAAAAGAAGTTTAAACTTGTATAATTACAAACAGTTCAATATTAACGAATAAAATTGTGTAGCCATTCTTATTGTAAATTGTAAGTATTTTTAGTTAACTAAATATAAAGCCAATTATATTTATTTCATCTAAGCCATTTAAGCCATATATTGTTTTAGATTAATTATTCGCCCATTTTCCATCATTTTGTGTACTAAAATAAAAACATAAAGTAATGTTATCGAAATTGAACTGTGACACCGCAGTCTTAGAAATCGTGTAAAACAGTAAATACGAAATTATAGAATCCTTTACTCTCTAATAATTTTACAAAGAACAATTATTAGTAATAATATTTTTGAGTTTTATGAAGAATAAATAAATACCGTTTACTATTTAATCTTCCGTTGCATCTGTGATCATCCAAATATCAATGTCAAACTTGCGGCCTAGTGATTTAATATTCTTTTAAAAAGTTAAGTTAAATCAACTCGACCGATCAGCTGAACTGTTGACGTGAGTTGAGCGAATTTCCTAAACTATGTCGAATTAAAACCAGAAACGTATTCGGCCGTTACGGTAGGGGTTCTAGTCTCTGCGCCCGGCCAATGACAACCCTGACAGCGGTGCTAAATTTATTTGGCTGCCTTTCTCACTCTCAGTAGGACCGTGTCTATTCTGCACGACTTGGCAACACCGCTGCCGAAAATATCCGATAGATCCCAAAGAGCCTCTCACTACAACTGCAGTTTAATACATTTTCGGTTTTAATTCGACTATAATTTATAGGATTTAGTATTTCAACCAGCTACTTGGGAAGTCGGAAAGTAGCCTGCGTGTACGAAATATATTAGTACAATTTGTTTCCACCTGACCCACTTTACTCGCTGCGGAAGAACTCGCTAGACAACTTGAAAAATAACAGTACGATTTACCTTTTTTATAACGACGGACAAGAATGTGCATATTCAATTTGTCAAACTAAATTATCAACAGTCGAATATTCCTTTCGGGCTTGGAACTTATTCATGTATCCACTAACGTAAACTTGTGTATTATACACTAAACTTTTGTATATTGTCGCAATTCTGTACATTGTTGTACTTGTTTTGTTATGTAGAGGAAACATATATTTTTTTTAACTGTCAGACACCTTCCGCTTTTTAATTTTCTATATGAGTATATAAAACTTAAACAGGAAGGACCAAGAACTATAGAAAAAACTTATATAGAACCCTATAATATCCATTGATGAAAGGATTTAGCAGATTGTTTACAAGTTTCCTTACATGAGCTATGAAAGAATCCGCAAATATGTATTAGCCTATTTATATTGTCCTCTCATTCGCCTGGATGAAGTTCAGTCTAAATTTGGTCAGACACTGACGTAGCAACAAGTTTTGTTTTATCTCTATGCCATTAAGTTTTACAGGGCTTAAAGTACTTTAAGCACATGATTGGTTATGAATGTTATAACTGCAATAATTAATTATGTAAACAGAAACTGCCTTAAGCCTAATAATTTATAACTCGAATTGTAAAAAAAAATGGTTTCAAATTAGTTTATTATGTAAACGGAAACTGCCTTAAATATGAATTTAAACTTAAA
>JAGFPH010007946.1:17662-60515 GCA_018207615.1 Philaenus spumarius | reverse complement strand
AATTTAAAATAGTAGGGCCTACTTAGTAAAAATAGGTTTAAGTAAAAAGAGGTTGTGCCTGTCAATATTAGTAGCAAAGCAATTGTTACATAAACACACAATATAAACTCATACATGTTTTGTATTAGTAACTAAATACTAAATTTGTCAATTTTGTTCATTACAAATACAAATAGTCAAGTATCTAAATGTGTAGAGTGATTTAAGCATTCACTCAAAATTCAATACTTTGATGTATTTTAGATTTTTTTTCAGATTTTAATGTAGTTTTAGTTAACTATAGGAGATAGGAAAAACAATTAAATACAAAATTTGTTTATTTTAAATAGGCTTTTAAAGCAAAATGGCACATGACCTGCCTTAAAATTTAAAATGTTTGAGTTACGGTCAACTTAATTTTTTCGAAATTGATTTCGAGTGGTTCAAACAAATAGGGTACTTTCAAATATTGTTGTGTGGTATATCGTTTGAAAGCTTATTTAATTCTGAATCAAAAATGAATAGTAATTTTAATATATAAAAAAAAAACAGTACATCAAAATAGGGAAAAATCGGAAACAGTATTTCGTTGGTTTTTTGCCAACATTTTATATCGGTTAAAGATATGGATGTGCAAATTTCAAAGTTGGTTTTCTCTTGAAATTCTAAATCGAAATGATATATCGCGTGACCACCATCCCATTTAAAAAATCAAAGTTAGATTCAAAATGGCGGATACAATTTTTAGAGTAGTAATACAATAGTGTTTTTTAAATTGAATAGATTTCTGAAAGTATGGAGTTGGTATGTGCAATAATTTTTAAATTGTTATGGGTGGGCCGGAGTCTTGTATCAATCTTTATATAATACTGTATATATATTATATATTTTTTATTTAACCTCGAAACCCTTCGTAAAACTAATTCACCGGCTCACTGTGCACTTCTTTTATTTTAATGAAATAACTTTTGTTTTATGTGGTTCTTCATAAGTTTTGTATGTACTTAAAGGAAATAAATGAGTAACTTTTAACTTACAATAGCGATTTGTTAAAACGTTTTTTAGTATAATTGTGATACATATATTAAGATAAACAGGTTAAATTGAAATACAAGTACGCAAAAGTAAATATCCACATTATGTGTTTAGCCTGTATAACATTTTATAAAATAATACAACAGATATACATTCAATTGGCTTATACTTAAAATTTAAGATATGCAAACATTAAACTTTACATTTTATATCTCGATTAGGATTCTGCATTTTTTTTTAAGTTTCATAGATTAAATAATGCCATTTAGCACCCTGTTTGAATAAATTCCTGACGGAAATGTGTACTTTGTGAAAGTAAAGTAAACATGAAGATTTATAATAAAACAAACGAAATAATGAATAAGACATCTGACTTATTTCACAGATAAAAAGGACATTATCTATTCTTAAAAGAATAACAATCAGAATTGTATCTTTTCTTCCTTATATTTTTTTTTTCAAGATAACTTAAAATGTCAGTACGTCTTCGACTTAAAACTGACGAAATAACGCATGTTTGAAAAATGTCAACAAGTATAATTGCTGAATTATAAAATGTTCTTTTTATTTAGATTTATACCTAAGTTACGTAATAATTTACGAGAAAGTATTCCGGGTAATTTAAAAACAGTCCCTAGGAAATAAAGCAAGTTTCATAAACGATCTTAAAGAATTTAAAATTGAATTATTTCTCCAGGAGAGAGAATGTGACCTCAGCAATTAGTTTAAAGAATAATCAAGCGACGACGCGAGGATTAATTAATCTAGTTTTCTTCTGTTTAAATAATTGTCCCTTATCCACATGCAACTTAGTAATACTACACTCGAATAATTTATTCAACACCAAATAAAAATTATCGAAGTTAAGTTAATTATAATTGTTTAGAAAAACTCAAAACATATTACGTCTAAGGAAGTAAATATTTACATCAAGTTATATTCCTTTTATAATTCAAAGATTGTAAGTTTATTGGATGTATTGTTTTGGAAAATTATAATAAATAAAAAATGTGCCATTTATGAGAGTTTGGAGAAGATTGCAATATGTGTTGCAGTATAAGAATTTTGATTAGGGTAAAAAGATAAAATCGACAGATTTCTCAAAAAGGCAATGACTATTTACTTCGCTGCAGACGATATTACAACGACGGCAGAGTATTATTTTTGTCTTATTTAAATATTTGATTATACTTAAATAAGGCAGTATCATTAGTAACAAGTATGGTTTTAGAAAATTTTATAAAGTTACTCTAATGATTAGAAATGATAACTTTTAAACATAATAAAATTAATAAAACATCTGAAAACTATAACTACTGAGCTTTCTACATCTAAACAAAAATAAGTAGTTGTATTTCTTTTCATTTTGTATTCACTAAAATGATATCTAATGTATTTGACGTAATTTCGTCACTAAATATTGAAGGTGCAACATTTGAATTAATATTATTTTGTGATCATCAAACGTTTTGTTATTTTTTTTATATTTCAGAAATCTATGTTAAGCTGACAATACAGATATTGAACTACATGTATGTCTTGTTAAAACAATTTTTATTATTTTATTAAATGTTTGGTTGTGAATAATTTACATACGTAAATGAAATGTTAACTACATCATTACCATACATTATACCACCTTAGAAAAAAGATATAATTATTTTATGAAACCAAATAGAAAAACTAGATCTATTATAACAGCACACGATCAGGCATTAATAATTTATTTAAACATAACACACAGTTAAAACAAATTCAACGAAATTGGTACATTGATCTAGAGTTTCTTCGAACAAATCAATAACTATTGAAAATTATATCATGTGATTTTTTTAAGGTATCTTTATTACTATTTTTTTTACAATGTATCTATTCGGTGAGAATGTAAAAATTGAAATCATTAAACGATTAATTAGATAAGATTAAAGTAATATGCAATATTCAGGTTTACCAACACAAATATATTTGCAGTACTTTTGATTTGTTAAAAATGTATAGTAGATATTTTAAAGTTAATTTTTGAATAATTATTGTATTAGGTTTTTTTTTAAGACTTAGTTTAACTGTACAAATATTAGTTTTCTAAGTCTGCAGTAAAGTTATCTATATAATGTTTAAGAAATTTTAAAAAATAACTTTGATAAATACAGAAAACAAATTACATGGTTCCTAATAGAAACTTTTAAACAATACAACTTCTAGACTGTTATCCACTACTAACAGTCTAGAAGTTTTATTGTTTAAAAGTTGAATACTTGTTTGTAGTAGTGCTGAAGTGTACTTTCGCGCTAAGTTAGGACTATATCAAAGATAATACGATTTTGAACGAAAAATGTGTATTTGTCAAACAAATAAAAGAACATAAAATCTGTATTTATTGCAGTAAGACTGTAGTGAATAATCACGGCTGATAAAGTAGAAATTACTTTATTACCTTAGAGCACTTTCAGTTAACTTAAAACTAAATTAAAAAAAAATTTAACTAGATACAAATGTAAGAATATTTAAATCAAGTTGTATTTATACTTACAATTACATCAGAAATGAAAATAACTTTTGTTTACACATTACTACATTTCCATGTTGCTTAACTCCAGGATCTATCAAGAATAACACAATTATTAGAAAGGTAGGCGTGAGCCTGTTTAACTAATTAAATTTATTATTTGAACTAAAATTAACTTAATTATAACTAAGAAAGAGGTAGGTAGGTATCTCAAACAGCTTAAAGCTAATGTAGGTCCATCTTGTGACTTCAAGTAAGTTGTTCTTGTCTAGTTTCGCGGACTTGAACCCATCATCAGATAAGACTTATTTCACTTATATGAACTCGTCACACATAAAACAAAAAAAAACAAAAAAACGCCTACACTAACACAAAAAAACATCAACGTGTCTGACACCTTAGTGCACTCAGTCATGTCTGTCAGAGTACTGCCGGCAAGAGCTAACAGTCCAGCTGATAACGACCTCTGTTAGGTGCTTTTAAATGATTTAAAGCCGTATCATATAAAGGATTCGATTGGACGGAAAGTTGTTCATTTAAGATGTTATCTGGATCGTTTTTGAAGGCTCTGTAGATCTCGAATTCCTCATTCGCGTCCATTAATCTGAAGCTAGTCAAGAACAACTAACTTGAAGTCACAAGACGGACCTACTAGTTAATTAATGTATTATTATATTTATTTGTGACTTGGCACCAAAAATGAATATCTAATTATGTTTATACATTATGGCGAAGTTACACCAGTTATAACTCAATAGTCACAAGTTCCAACACTAGGTAAAAGCTACCAAAAATAAATTAATTATTACATACATCTAACAATTCTAACTCTATGGGTTAATTCAACGTACAGTATAACAATACCTTTGTAATAAGATTTTTTTTTAGAAATAAATGTATTTTCATAAAGTTTAATTCGTCGAATTCTGATGTTCCAAAAGCATTAATATTTTTTTTTGAAAACCCACAAGTGTGGCAAAAATATGATATTTATTCGTACTATAATATTAAAATAATTACCATAATTTCCTTACAGTTTAATTAAGCAAAGTAAAGAATCTACGTGTAACTACTCTACCAATACCGTTCTGAACACATTTAACGAGATCTGGTAAAGTTTGTTAAAAGTTTCAATGTATGCCGACAGCCTTGCAAAATAAAGTCAACAATCTAAAACTTTTTAGGAATAATTTACTTAACAAGTTACATCTACATCCGAGAGTGTTAGTATGTTAAAATAAATGTTAGTATGCAAATTAAATGTAATTTCTTCTTATTTAAATTTTAATTTAAAGCACTAAGATTACTTTATTATTAAAACCTGTACTCCTATTATTTTCGCGACACTTTTTACAAATGTTAATAGGATGATCATAAAAATACAGTATACTACTGTCAGTTAATAATACTAATAATACAGGGTGGTCCCAAGTGTTAAAAACTTCTGTAAATTCTTTTATGGGTCAAAATAAAGAGAAAATCAAAAATAATATTTTTTCAAAAACTTAATTTTCCAAATATCCGCCATTTTGTTTCTTTTACTAAATAACTAATATCTAGAGAACGGTTTGACCGATTGAGTTCAAACTTAGCACGAAGTTTAACCTAACAATGATATATCTTAGGAAAAATAAACGATTATATCCAATCATGCGTTTCAAAATGCCATTCGTATAATCGTATAATTTCCTATAATTTTGGAAAAAAAAATTCCCAGGCGGGGTAATCGAACCAGGGATTCTAGCGTGGAAATCGAGTGCGTTAACCTCTCACCCACCGAGACTCTTAAGGTATCTCTTGTAGAGAAAAGGTATACAAAGGCACTTTTCGAATTTTAGTCTAAACGCGTGACGCGGTTTCTCGACCGACACCCCATCCCGATTACAAAGAAGTATAACTTCAAAAACATTAGTTAAAACATACGCATTCCACAGTACCCAATTAGCTCTTCAAGCAATAGTCACATTGTTGATGATATTTAATTTGTGGAGAGAAATTAAATGTATATAAAAACTTTCTTGAAGTTTGTTATTTACGAAAAATATAGTGACCAAATAATTGTAAGTACAATATTATATTTAAATTAATAACAATACACATTAAATAATATTTTTTACAGAGTGCTTATTTAGAAATAGGCATTACTCCTAGCTTTGTTTTTAGTTCCTTTATCAAGGAATCAAAGCAATAAAAAAAGAATATATATATTTAAACTGCTTTATATTTCTTTTTATGGTTAGTGACATGCAAAGCCATCGTTCAAAATGACTTTTATAGCATAAAGTCTGTTTTATCAAGCTGTTATACATTTATGTTTATTGCATTTATAGTTTCTACTTCCTTTAGTACAATCGTAAAACTATGCTTGTAGCATAAACAATGCCTTCAACTGCCTTAGTTGTCAGAATTTAAGTTTTAGAGGAAATATGGAAATGTTTATTTTATGAAAAGCGTGATAGACAAACATGTGTTATTTATCTGTACATGTTTTTATGTAATCCGAATAGTTTAGCCAAATATATTATTTATTCAACTAATTCAATTACGCCAAAGAAGATCAAAAACTTAATTATACATATTGAAAACCTTTTTAAAAAAATCTTTCTGTTAATGTATTGTATACCTGTAAATTGTTTTAAGTTCATCTCTGCTATTTTTAATACATTTATCAGAGAAAGGGTTAAATATAATCAATAAATCAATAATAAAACTAGCAGAAGTGAAAATGCGAGAACCGAGGGTGAGTATTTATTCAATTACTCAAGTACCTGAGATTAATCACGTTGCAAAAAACTTTTGTTGAATTGCTACTGAATCCGACAAAACTCTTTTTCAACGTGATCTGTGAATACAATTCATATTTTCATTATGTTATTTTCTAAACTTGATCTAAAATATAAAAATATATATCCAGAAATAGCAAAGTAATATTACCCTTTATGCACTCCATGATTTTTATTCGAATACCATGTTTAAATATGCATTATAATATACATAGATTTGAAATAAGTGCATGATATTTATATTTCCATTATTATAAAAGGTAACGGCTTCGCCGCAGTTATAAATAAATTAATAAAATATTATAAATATTCCCATTAATTTATTTTTAATATTATAATGTAAATCCAAACTTAAACATAGTGTGTTAGAAGAACTTTATTTCTTAAAAAACGCTTTAAAAAACTACTATCTTTTCGAACTGAAATAAAATTTAATAAAATCTCACAACATACAGCTAAAAGCCCGCAAAAATATTACAGGAAATTAGATTACTTACATGGATTCATATAGAACACTAGCTGTAGTATTATATTATTCTAATTTTAATCTTTGTAGCTGAATTTAAAAAAATATTTCACTATCACAAGGAATCTTATATATTATAAAATTAAAAAAGGGAAGAACGTCTGTAATCTGGGTAAATAAGTAGGTCAGTGTTACGATGCAGTAACAATTTGACTTCTGTAATTCTGCGGATTTGATAGCTTATAAATTGAATAGCTTGATGTAGGACAATTATTGTTAGTTTTAGTTGCAACTTACTGATAAAATATTGAGGAAGACACAATTCGTAAGTCAGATTAAATTAGATTCGTGTTTTTAGAAATTAAATTAGTTTACGTATCAAGAACACAAAAACAAACTTATTTGCAGTAACTTTAAATTTATAAAACATTATATATTAAATGTTTTTTTTTTATTTTTAAGAAATCAACTCCTATAAAAGCGAGTGTACTTACGAGCGTACGTGGAGTAACATTTAAAGAAGAAATACATATTAGTTTAACTTAATAATATAACAGCAGGTTTCAGAAATCATTTGTAATACACAAACAAAACCTAGCGTAGATTATACTTTGGGGTTATGCTTACAACTTCAATAAATAATATAGCCTGTAATTAAAATAACTTTTAAATCATTTGATCTATCAATATGAAATGAAATTCAATTCAAACATAATATTTGTATCTTTCTTTAAATATATATAATAATATACATAAACACAAAATCTTAACAAATATTCCTACAGTTTTATAGTCCTTATAATTGTACACATTTACCGAATTAAAAATCCCCGTCTGCATAGTTAGGTAGGCCTAGATAAATTGTGTTGTTTTTTTGTATACATTGAATGATGTATTTCTTATGTGTATATAATTAATCTGTCTGTGATTTTTCACGGGGATTTACTAGTACTATATTACATTCGGGTTTTAAATCACAAATAAATAATGTAATACATTTTAAGGTTATTAAAAGCACTCTGATAACTACAGAAGACTATCGATGTTAATGTTGACTGTTTAAAATTCAAATCATATGTAAAGACGTCATAGACATAAATAAAGGTGTGATGTCAAGCTACACCTTGTAGAATTTTGATAGTTATTATTTGTAAAACTTTAACAAAGAAACTTTTCCTATTACATTATTAAAACTTTAACAAAGAAACATGTACTAAGGATATTATATTTGCAAGACTTTTCGAAAACAAACTATTACAATTTAGTAGCTGAATAGTGTGGCACGGTCTCAAATTTTAAACTCATATTTTATTTCTTCAAATTTAAATGACTTAATTTTAAATAAAGTTTTTTTAAAATGAATGAAAGTAAACTTTGTTTTAAATACTTTCTGTCTGGAACTTTATTCCCATGATGCGTTAATCCAAACCCTATCCGGGGGCTGTATACTCAGGCAGACATGTAATGAGCACCTTGCACTAATAGGAATTACTTAATTAAAACCTAACTGGGTTTCGAGGGAGAAGTTTATTTGGCGGCTCAACTGCTTATAACCAATGAAGTTTACGCGGGTAAGCAATTTATTACTAATTAAAACTCTTAACACTTTACCAAATTAGTTACGATAATGTGTAAACCAAATTGCTGATGATATTAGATTTACAGAAAGGAAAGTTTTCCACGTACACAGCCTTGTTTTAACTTTTCCGTCTCGGTTTGGTAATATAATTTTAATCAACTAGTCATATTCAATATACATTATCTTTGGATAAAAAAAGTATACTGAATAAAACTAATTACATAGTAATTGTTATTGTTTAATACTAGCTGTCATAAACAAATTGTTTCAGGAAATAAACTTCTAATACCAAAAGTGAAATCTGGTTTAAAAAAATACAAACTAAACTGACGTACTATATTTTGTTTTTAGTAACTGGTAACCCATATTTCTATGAGAAATTTTTAGAAAAAAATAGTATTGTGTCAAACCATGGTTAATTTTTTTACTTGAACTTTCTTGAATACAATAAAAATATTGAGATCGTATTTCGGACAATACTACCATTATTATACTCTGACCAGTACCTTTTCCTAAAGAAGACATGTTTAATTAGTCTTTTTAATTCAGTTAACTTTGATAATGAGAGTTGTAATCCAGGTTTGTGGGTTTTGTAGACCTAAAAATTCTGTGATGCAATTAATGTTACGTAATCAATTTATGTTGACTTTCAGTTTGTAAAGATGACTGATTTTTTTAATTAAAACAATACTCCCTCTTTTTCTTTCTGGTTTACTTTCCTTCTGCATATGTGCATAAGTAAATAATATTTTCTTTCCTTTTGTAGTGCTTGAAATATTTTACGCATGCAAATATTTATGCACAAATATATTCACTAGAATATATGAGATTGTTACCTATAGAATTTATTTTGGCACAAGCAGATTATGTTAAAGCATTTAGTTAGAAATGGGTGATAGTTTTCCTTTTTTTTGCGTTTTAGTTCATTTTAGGTTTTAAAAAATTTACAGACTACACTACCAACCTTCCAAATATTAAAATCTAATGAAAATTTAGTAAAACGACTTATTAAACAGTTGTTATTAAAATAATTCGACCACGCAGCTGAACCGCTAACGTCAGTTGAGCAAATTTCCAACATTAAGTTTATAGGCCTATGTTTTAGGGTTTTAACCAACAATTTGGGAAATAGGTCTATTCACGACGGTGCTGAATAGCTGGAAAATGGTTCGCACGCCATTCCGCATATTGGGAGTATCTTCAACACACAAAACATTGCGTGATTCGCATGCCATTCGGCGTATTGGGATTATCTTCAATACACAATGAATTGCGTGCTTCGCACGCCAACCCTACGGTAGGATCCATCACATGGCTTTAAACCGGGTACTATTATGGTATTTTATGTTTTGATCGATTTTAGGGGAACCAAGCTAGCTACAAGGTCGCGTAAAAAAACAAAATCTACAGAATAACATCCTACATTTATATTTGTAGAAAAAAAACCAAAAACAAATTCATTCTCGCAGGAAAAATCTCAAAAAATAGTTACTTTCAGTCAAAAAAGTACTTCCGATTGTTGGATTTTGTTGGCTAACAAACTCATCCGAGCGACGTAGACAACCAACTTGTGTACCAAATTTGAACCGAATCGGACCTAAAATACGGCCGCTAGAGTGCGAACACATATTTACGAATATATATATGATTTTTAATGACAGCCCAAAACGTGTTCTGGGGACCATGTTCGGTGCTCATTTGCTTTTCCCGACCTCGGGTCTTACCATAAAGGCCACTGCAATAGCTAATTTTTCCAATGGAAATTCGCTAATAAAATGCAAATGAGACTGTGACGGACAAGTCTTCGATTGCATTCAAATCATTCCAATTTTCAAGACCATTAGTCAACATGAAGACTAATTCTTTTTCAAGGTTCGATACTATCGATTTGATGGAAAAGTAGCTCAACGAACGTTAAGCGAGCTATTATCGGATGAGAAGAAAAGTACTATCATTATGAAAACAATTCTACAGCCAAGCTCAACTAAATATTATATTAGAATCATTTGCTGTTATTTGATCCACCTTAAAATAAAACACACGATATTTAAAGGTCGACTCGCTAGTCTGTTTGATGCCGTTGATGTCTCCAATTTTGATAAAGCAATGAACATGTACTTTAAATTAATGATTTATGTTACTTAATTTAGTTTCAGTTTACTGAAATTAAAATGACTATAAAGCACTTAGTGTTATATATTTAGATAACCAGAACTCGATCAAAAGTGTAACTTCATGGGTGAAAGTTTTTAATTTCAAAGTAGGTTCTAGGGTATCCATTAAGACAAATTTTTTATTTTATTTATTTTAGCATAAAATGCGTTGTTTATTATAATTTCCATATTAGTTGTCTCCAAAATATTCAAAGCGCTTTAATCCAAGTTATAAAAACGTGACTAAAGTTTGAGATATTGGTTTACTTTACAAAACAAAAGAGAATTTTGTTAAATATTTAGGAGAAATATGTTATAGTTAGACAGTATGGCAATAATATTATATGATTTCCATATTTCAAAGAACACTGTAAAATTAATTTAATCTTATTCAGTTCTTATAGGTTAAACTATTATTTCACTTTGTTATTATCAACCATCCTTTTGTGTAATTTTGCATTTCGTTCAAACATAAATAAATATATAATAACATGTAATCATTAACACATTGCTTAAAAAAACTCCTATTAGAAGATAGGTAAAAATACAAAATTATAAAACAACTATTAGGAAGTATGCAGAAACTATGGGGAAAATAGGTTGATTTAATCTGTTTCATATATATTCATTTAACACGTTGATTGCTAAGCAAATTTCGTATTTTCTGTTCTAGGCGCTGACTTATTATTTTTTATACTTATGGCTTAAATGAGTATAAATTACTTTATTTTTTATTTTTGAACCTTTCTACGTAATTATCACGAATATATTTTAAAGCGGACGCACATGTGCGTTCATGGCACAAAGGCTTCAAATTAGTTTAAAATTTCCCCAACACGGGGGTTGGCATTGTGTATTGTAAATACTCCCAATACGGGGGTCGGTGTGCTAGGCACGCATTGCGCTGTGTATAGAAAATACTCCTAATTCGGATTTTGGCGTGCAATGCACTGTGCGTCGGCCGCTTCTCATAGTGTTCAGTGTCAAGGTCACATGTGCGTCCTTAGCAGTGAACATGTTAAAAAGAGGCAAAGTCTGTGGTTATGTATGTTCCAGTTTGTACGTGTGTTGGTTATTCACGCCCAGGTCAATCTAAACACACCTTCACCAAATAATGAGACATAGTGATTTATTAGCGAAGGAGGTAAAGCCATACAAATTAGTGTAATTAATGTATATTTTAAGAGTTATAATGGATTAATAATTTTAAAACGACAAACTCGAAATTTTGCACATCTATTTATTATGCGACACATACGAAATAAGAGCCTAAGCATTTAGATTGTTGAGTTTATTGCACGGAAATGGGAATACTAAATCCTAAAACAATAAATATATCTTTCCATGGAACTAGAGAGCTAAAATTTGGCACAATTATTTCGCAAATGTTACACAGAATAATTAAACGCAACAAGTTTTGGTCTCTACCATTTAATATCTAAGAGGATAAAATGCTCTTAGATAGGAAAGAGTTTAAAAACTACTTTTAAAATTGAATAATAATTCGTACATTTGCTTTATATCTAGAGAATATAAATGTGGCACACATTTACAAAAATAAAAAGACAACCTTATTTCTATTATTTGCGTCTAGGCAGTAATTTGTATCGCCCATATTTATTTATTTATACTTGTGAGAATTTTCTCACAACTTGTGTGTATGAGAATTTTCTCATACACGTGAAATGCATCTCAAATCCCGGTTTTTAATTGTATCTTTATTCGGAAATTATGGGTAACTAACATGGTATTTACCTATTACTGACGAATAGTTGATCATGTATGTAGCCCTAGTGTGAAACTTAATTTGGGTGTAATGGTAAGGCCGGGTCTTTAATGGGCAACAATTCTGGCTATGGCGTATACAGCGCTTCACCAAGGACGAACATAAGTGCAAATCTTGGGACGTACTGCACAGTCTTCCAAGCAGAAATCTTAGCAATTACTGCTTGCGCCCACTTAGGATTGTCGAACGGATACAGGAATAGACATATCCTAATACTTTCTGACAGTCAAGCAGCACTTAAAGCGCTGGACTCAGTACAAGTCACATCCAAACTGGTGAACACTAGTCTCACTAGTCTCTCAACACTAGTCAGACTCTTCACATTAAATATGGTGGAATTGAGATTGGTGCCAGGACACCGTGGCATTCCAGGAAATGAGATGGCAGATGTTCTTGCAAAGAAAGGAGCATCTACATCATTCACGGGGCCAGAACCACTGTGCTGCATTAGCCGTAGCATGGCCAAGAGCGCAGTAAAAAACCGGGCCAGGGAAGAGCAACGCCAGAGATGGTGTAGATTACCTGGGCACTTTCAGAGTAAACGACTGATCAAGGGACCAAACGTCAAGCTTACTGAATCCCTAATCAAGTTAAACCGACCACAACTCAAAACAATTGTAGAACTCAATACTGGACATGGTCTGTTCAGGAAACACCTAGCAACAGTGGGAATCCTTGAAGACGACCAACGCTGTCGGCTTTGTAATCAGGCAGAAGAGTCAGCAAGACACGTCATATTTGAGTGCGAGATCCTGGAGCGTAGGAAGAGGAGGCTCTTTGGAATCCAGCAACCAGGAGACGAAGAAGACACATTCTTGGTGGAGAAAATCCTGGACCTCACATTGGATACAGGCTTTTAACGTGCTTGGCGCGGGACACAGGGGGCACAATAAACCAAAAGTTGACGTGTAAGGAGGCCTTCTCCAAGGAGGAATTCATCCCAGAATAATCTAATCTATTCTAAGGCGGATCCATTGCCATATACACGAAATTTAATTCATTTATTTACGTTTAGAGCGAAACTTTTTGTACCTGGTAGTATACAGATAATATTGTAATAAAGTGAAACAGTTTTATTAATCTAAATCTTGCCAGATTATTTTTAATGTTGGAATTTTAATCATTAAACGTTACTTGCATTATATACTTTTATAACAAATAAATAATTATTAAATATAGCTTAGTCCGGAAACTCTAATTTTAAATTTTCAAAGAAACAGTAATAATTCTGTTTAGTTCTATTTAAAAACAGACATAAACCTTTCGGCATGGACATAAATTTACAAAAGTATACTTGCCTTAAGCATCGTTTACTTATACTAAGTAAATTCCAACATCTGCTCTTGAATTTGAATGCATTAATTGTTTACATTTTTTACATCTTTTCTATAAAACTTGTTGTTTTAACTAGAATCTATTCACTCTTACTAAAAACCATTAAGTATTTAAACTAAGAAGTGAAGAGAATACAACACCGGTAACTTGAGTAACACATTAGGTGAAGTATTCAGTAAGGTACCAACAAACTTTTTTCAAATCTGTAGATTCAGTAGACCCCCTTAATTTGTAATTGATCAATGTATTTGAGGAAGAAGGTTTAACATTATGTAAGATTTATTATTTTAATACCGTGAAGCACCAACACAAAATTATTTTCAACGCCTTTTCACTTATTATTATTTATTATTGTTTTTATATCGATACAATTTTATTTTATCTTTATACATACAATCCAAATACCATCCACTCACTGACTCATCACGAAATCTCAAAAACACAAAACAGATTGGCTAGGGCCCTAGGTGCTCGCTAAGAAAAATGTTTAAAAATCGAAATTGTAGGGGGGTTTAAGGGGGTAAAAGTTATTTTTTTAACCACCCAACGGATTGGAATGAAATTTGGTATGCGGCTAGGGCCCTAGGTGCTCGATAAGAAAGGTTTTTAAAAAAAATCTAAATTTTAGGGGGCTTGGGGGGTCAAAGTTACTAAAAATCCCTATAAGAAATACATAGTGTAATATATTTATTGATATTTCGTTGTTGTTAATACACATTTAAATTTTATTTGTCTATCCGTGCATAGCCGGATAGGGCCAGCTAGTTTAAATATATACGTGAAGTTTTAGCAGTGTTAGGGGTCAGTCACCAATCAGTTTTGGCAGTGTTTAGGGTAATCACGGTTCCGAGCAAGATAACGATTACAGCTTAAGTGAGTCACCTATCTAACAAAGGTGACAAATTAAAAAAAAAATATATTACCAAATCAAAAACAGTCTCCTGCAAATGTAGCAAAGGTCACACATTAGAAACTATGCATTTACATGACTTCAAGTTAAGATAGTTCGTTCTTTTATTGTACACATATTCAGAGAAACGTATCCTAATTAATTGTATATTATTAATTACAACTTTGAAATATGTGTTTATAATTTAATAAAGAGAGGCATCAAAAAACATTAAAAGTAATGAAGTTTCACAATTATTACTAATAACTTCAAATCATTTTTAAACAAATAAAAATAGCGTTGGTTTCAAACAATTGTTTATGATTGACTATATACACTTTCATACTACTTTACTACTAACTCTAGCTAATTAGGAACGCAGGTAATGAGGCCAGCTCAACTAATTGGTGTTACTCAATTAAAACGTAATTGGCTTTCGATGGAGGAGGCAAATTGGTAGCTAAAAGTGCTTATAGCCAATTACGTTTATACATTCGGAGAAAGTTAGACTAGTTATGACTCTGTAGTTACAAGTTCCAACTCGGTGTGAACCATCCTCCACATTTTCGCCAATATAATATGACAGCTGTGAAAGCAACACCATTCCAATGGATTAAATTTAAATATAAAACCCGCTTTATCTTTATCAACACAAAATTGAAATAATTGTTTTACAAAAATTGTACGTACTATATTATGTTACACTGTATTTAATAAATAGCCATTAAATTACCTCGAAGAACATTATTTAATAAATTTAGTGATATATAATAAAATATCAAAACTGCTCCTTGCGTGATAAAATAACGAAACTATGAAAAGCTAATTTAATTAACATGAGTAATTCATATATCGAAGCTTGAATATTTGTAACATTCTAACTCATAAGATTTTTTTTTTTTTTTTCATAATTGTTGGTTTCCAAGTCACTTTGAATAATATAGAAGATAATATATTAATGAATATTACCTTGTTAAATTTGTCAGTCTTGTGACTTCTGAAGAATGATTAAGTAATCTTAATACGACGCGTTTCGGGAACGCATTCCAATTGTCAAGCACACATAAAACACTAAAAACACACTTTATAAAAAACACACAACACTTTTATAAAACGTTTAAAAACACATTTAAACATAAATGCCGAATAATAATTTATTCCTACGATGACATCGTAATCCATAGTGACATAATCCATAATCTGCTAAATTAATAAAATTTTATTTTGTACTTTGAAACTTTAAGAATTTCTGTATTCTATTACTAAAGAAATAAAACCAATGAAAAGCAAGTTATAACTTTTACATTCATTTTCTTCTTATCCTTAAATGTAGTCCATTAAAAATCCTTCGGCTACAGTAGGAAGTAGTTTTTTATTTAATTATTAGTTTTGGGTTTGTTTTTTCTATCGGAATTTATAATTTATTTTCCAACGAAATTATGATTTATATGTATTATATTTTGTTCTCTGAATAGTTGTTTATTTGATTATTAAGTGTATAAACTAAGTTTGTATTTTTTTATATTTTAATAGTGTATCAAATGGGATAAATAAATACATTTTCTACATTTAAATTCAATCCGTGTTAAATTACATTTCGGATTCTAACGCTAAAGAATTTTGAAGACATCCCTAAACTGAAAACTGTAAATTATTGAAAACTGAAATAACAATAAAAGGCACTGATAATATAATAATGTAAGTAATTTATCTATATTACGGATATAAATAATTTGTATGGTTTCTTCCAAAGTATCAGCAATATAATACAGTTAAATTCAACATTGCCAACAAACATTACACACATATTTGTGGTCGACAGTGAGATATGTTCCCTGGAGTAAATTTATCTTCATAATATGCAGAGCTGCGTCTGTAATGCCATCATGATCGTATGCATGCTAGGTATTGTTATCAACATGCATCTACTTCACATCTGTAACCCGTGTTTGTAGTTCTATCAAATGTTTTGAAAATAAGCGTTATTGTAGATATAGTGTTCATATTAAAGACAATCATGGAAAGTGTTATTTAACTTTATTACATTTACCAAACCAAACTGGCTTTGACACAAGTATAAGAAATTGACGTGAAACGATATTTATCTAAAAAGCTTTGAAGGGCAGATTTTTGCAAGCTCTTAAACTTAGACATTTTACTCTCCTTTAATCTTTGGTGAATATTTTTACTTAATTACAGGGCAGTAATAATTGTTTCCAAAACCATTTAAAGTGAACCATATAAAACAATCAATATTTTTGATTAAGGGTATCCAACGTTCGCTTCGCTCACCAACTCCCGCCAAAATATGACAAATTTTAGTTCCTCACATCAACGAAAAGTGGTTTATAGAATTTGAGTGAGTGCAAGTAGTTAAATTTTCACTTTTGGAACTCCAGAAACTATTAATTGTACATCTTTCAAATTCAACAAATAAAATTAGTGATGGTCCTCAATCTATGTTCTAAATTTCATAACATGAACAAAGACTAATAAAGATATGAGGTATACAACAGTGCAAATAGGTTGATTTAAATTAAAAAATTTGCGTGGGTGTGGTCAGAATTTGGTCGGCAGTTCGCGTTGACAACATGGAATGAATGTGCATCTTCTTCTACTTACAAGTGTTAACAATAGAGCTTTCGTTATTTTTGATAACTATTATATCTAAATCAGTAAATAATATCATGCCGTTCAGATGCATACGCTTTAATAATGCATCTTACTTTGAGCGGGTATGCAATAAAAGTTTTAGATTAAATTAAAGTTTGGATAACTTGTCACACACAGCACAAATACAGTATTAGCCATTTATAAACACGTACAAATTTTAATCCTAAGGTTTATATAATTTTTGTATGATTATATTTTCAAAAAGACATTGTACTATAATTAACTATGTGTACGATAAAACAGTCATAATGCAATCCTGTTAAGCCGTGATTAATACATGAAACTTAATTAGTACAAGAAGTCTGCACCTTCTATTATAAACACAAAGTTATTGTACACAAATCTTATTTCATTAAATTTGTTCTAACACATTGTATCAGACGAAATTTCTTGGCAACAGTTTAGCTTCAGATTTTTTTAATGTAATGTAAGAGGTAATTTTTAATTGGGAAACTATATTTGATACCAAAATTATTACATTTAACATATAATGACCCTTTTTTCATATACATTTGTATGTTTAAACAAGTGGGACGCCGACGGGCCAGTAAAGACCATATTTTGTGAAATAACAAACAAATTATATGCAAATTATTTATTATGAGTGGCGATCATTCAAATCAATATTTACATAAAATGATTATTTACAATAATATTTACATTTAATGAAAGAGTTTTGAAAACTGATAAAAAATTATGAATTTGAATGTATTAATGAAATTATAATTAATTGATTTATGAATTATAGCCCTTTTGATTGCCTATCCAACGATATCTATATCACTTCTCTACGACTTGGCATTCATGAGATAAAGTGCATTATGTAAATGGGCGTTTTTTCCACCTAGCTCCTTCACCTTAATAATAACCCCCTCACTTTATCAGACATTCCTATCCTAAGTTTTGATGAGAAATTCAAAAATGGTGTCAAAGTGAATATACCCGAAAATTTGAAAAAATTTGGGAGTCAATTGGGGGTCTTTACTGTTAAATAAAAAACAAATCTAGTCGTGTTGATTCTGCTATTATAATGGTTTCAACAGCTCTGTTTCTCCAAACACTATCAACTTTTTCAGGTGCAGCAATCGATACATCAATAAAATACATAACACAAAACATACTAAACACTACACGTATACAAATCCAAACACTTATATATGATTACATAATAAAGTACTATTTTTTGTTACTGATTTTTTTCTTAAATTGAACCGGCCTAGTATTGTATATGCATATTATAATATTTGAAATATAAAACCTAGCAAAAATGATTAAATAATACATGTTTTTTTATTTTAGTTTCTTTTCCCAATATTCGTAAACTGTATTCAAAATGTTTTTCTTTTTTATTTACTAATAACTATTTTTGATGGTTTTTTTAAATATTTTGTTATGTTTTATTTGTTAATTAAGTTTTGTGTTTCATTAAGTTATCTTACATAGTTTTAGTTTTGCTAAACTCATCTTGTTTGCTACTCCATAATGTGATAAAATAAGTATAGAACGATCCTAAATCCACCCTAGTTTAATAATAACATCCAGCAGCCATCACCAAGTTAATATAGGTGCATAATATAAATGCTCGGAGATAACCAAAAGATTTACCTAAAACATAAATAATTCCTGTACAAAATGAAGCGAACAAAATTTACAAGATTTGTGAAACGTAGAATAGATGTTATATACTGTATTTTCGCTATAGAATAATATATCAAAAAGTGTACCTTGTTAGTGACTTTTGATAGTTTGTATTGGCCGCATTTAAAACTTATATAATTAGATTTTGAATTATAGTAACTAACTTCTATTATTTTTAATAATAATTTTAAATAGAAAATAAAATGTATGCAAACAGTTATTACAAAAAAGGCTAAACAATAATTAATTAATTGTAAAGTGCTACATCAGAGTATATTTTAATGCCACTATTTAGACCCACTAATCAAATTCAGACCGATTTCACCAAACCTAAATTACAAGCAGATTATGCCTGCACTTAAATGTTTCACATGGATTGTTGCTAATGGAAGTGGTGCGTTAGTACATTTAACTTTATCTCCTCTGTTGTTATTTTGTAAACATAGAAATTCAGTAAACTAAACTCTTTAATGTATATTATAAAAGTAGAATATAAATATTGTAAATGTGGCTCAAGATAATTAAACCGGTGAGGAATTACTAGTGTTGAAAGTAACGATGTATTATGTCTCTTGTGTTCTTATTCAAACAGTGGCTTGTTTAATGAAATTCATATTTACTCGTTTAATAGCAATATCTTTCAGGGATTTTCATTCTGAAATAGATAAACTAATTCATATTAGTTTCTAAATTAAGACTTTATATTACCTTACATTTGGTGGTATATTTAAGTTTTTTCTTGTAACAAAAGTATGCTGCAATAGTAATCCTTGGAATTTAATGATGTTTTTAGAAAAATCCCCAAAAACACTACTTATAAATGCGAAACCATCATTTGCTAAACATATTTAAGAGAGAGGGAGTTTTTGTATTGCAAAAAACCTGGTCTTAGAACAATAATATTAAAATGAGAGGAAATCTTTAAGAATCAATTATTTTATCATATGGTTAATTTAAAATTGTTAGCTGTATTGACGTAATATTATATAAGTTGGTATGTGAATGTAGCCTAGTATTTAATAGGTCTAATAGTGTTCTTCCTAAATTTAGTAACTTAGAATTAAATTATACAACATCTGGGTATGTTAAATTAACCACGAACTATGAACCTGATTGAAAATTTGTCTCAAGCACATTCGATCTCCGATAGATGTCAGGTGACTAATAAGATCAAATAGCCTAGACCCGTACTGAAGTGATCAGACGACACTCACTTGAACGTAACTTGATAATAGTATTCTCGTTGATGTCTTTGGCTTAAATGGGTTTAGGATGGCGTTAATTCAGTTGGTGGGTTAGAGGTTCAATAAGCAATCGTGGGTTTAAATACACCATTTGGCATGTAAATCATCAATCACTTAACCAGAAAGTGGGGAAATTAAATAACAAAACAATAATAATAACGTGTTTTATTCATAACTAGCTGGCCCGACCCGGCTTTGCACGGATAGACAAATTAAAGTAAAATTTATATTAACAAAAAATATATTACATAAATAAATATATTACACTATGTATTTCTTATGGGAATTTTTACTAACTTTGAACCCTCCCAAACCTCTCTAAAATTTCGAATTGTTTAATACCCTTTCTTAGCGAGTACCTAGGGCTCTAGAGGAAGCTACATACCAAATTTCATTCCAATCCGTTGCATGGTTTTAGAGAAATCGTGATTTTGTAACTTTGACCACTCCAAACCCCATTAAAATTTCTATTTTTTTAACCCTTTCTTAACGAGCATCTATGGCCCTAGAGGAAGCTACATATCAAATTTCATTCCAATCTGTTCGGTAGGTTTTGATAAATCGTGATTTAGTAACTTTGACCCCCCACAACCCCCCCCCCCCCCCCCCAATTTCGACCTCTCCGAAACCCCTTCTTAGTGCGCGTCTAGAGATTAGAAAGAGTATTAGTGCCAAATTTCATGTTTGTAGGCCTCGTGGTTTTGGAAAAACTGTGATGAGTCAATGGTATTTTGCTTTTATAAGTATAGATTTGAACTGAATGTAATTGAGTTCAGTAATTTTACTAGTTTTTTCAACTTATAAGAACAAAAATTTACAACAGATGTATTTTAATAAACATACATTTTTAAAGTTAGTTCTAAAATCAAAGAAATCCCTTTGTGTTCCTGTGTGTTGCAGCTGCAATAACCGAACCGTATTTCTCTTAAGAGACGAAAGAATTACACAATTGTTCTACACCATGGAAACATTACAACATTGTTTTCTGGAAGTGAATAAGTTTTTTTTTCGAAACAATTAAATTTCATAAAAAATATAAATTACAGGTGATTCTATTTTGTTTGAAATTGTGTTTAAATATTTCCACATTAAATAGTGCATTGTACTGTTCAGCATCAAACAACATAAATCAGTTCAATAATGTGTCGCAATGTTTTCTTTGTAAGAGACGAAAATAAACTTTCAGTTGTTGAAGAGTTCCGAACCTTGAAACGTAGTTCTTAAATTTTACACTTGAATGGCTTTGATAATACAATTGTGATGTGGTGATATATTCTTAAAATAAATTTTTTCAATGGAAATAACTCTTTTAAAAATCTACATAAGTAAAATATTTAAAGACGATTGGTTTATTATTACAGTAATTGCACTTTTATAAATAGTATTATAAGTGACTTCTACACATAATTAAATAAAGAGAAGATTTATTAAGGTTGAAACAGTGTACGAAGTGAGCACAGAAATAAAGGTAATACAATCCCACTAAGACTTATATCGTACATATGGAACATTTTCTTAAATAAGGCAGACAAAATATGAAAACTGATAATAGTAATGTAGTTTGGGAGTGGTGGCGAGCATATAAATAACAAATAAGGGGGAATATTTTTTTCTGAGACACCGGAAATATTCCAAGTCAAAATGTTATATTTCATTACTTCAAAATTGTTAACTAGTTTATTACATACATCACCAATTAATTTTTATTCGCTATTATAAACTAAACCAGTTCCCTCTTTTATAAGAACAGACATATGTTATATAAAATTATTGTTATTAATATTTAGTTTCAGGCAAAATTCTTACAAAACTCAACAAGATAATTTTTATTTTTAAGACGTCTTTATGTTTACTTTAATTGAACTCAAGCTTTTCGATTTGATCACTTGACTCTAGGTTGCTAATACTTTCAATGTAAACAGTACAAACTGCTGTGTTTATGGCAACCGCGAAAGTGTTGTGATGTCATTTTCTATATTGTTTATTAGCGAATTTCCATAGGAAAAATGAGCTATTTAAGTGGCCCTTATGGTAAGACCCAAGGTCGGGAGTAGCAAATGAGCATCGATCATGGTACCCAGAACACGTTTTGGGGTGTCATTAAAAAAAATGTAAATGTTACAACGGATATTAGCCGTTGTAAGGCGGGAAAGATCGGTTTTTATATTAAATTATAAAATTCGATGTTTTCAAGGCCGGACTGCGGTGAGTGTCAATTGTTAGTCAAAAATACAAGTTAAATCAGAGCAAGGCTTATCTCCCAAGATGAACCTTGATCTAGGACACGTCAAGAAAGGAAATCTGACTTAGCCTGAAAGTAGCTGAGTTTTGGGGGAATAAAGGAATCCAGGAATTTTATGCATTTGTGGTTTTCATGGTCAATACGTAGCGCTAAACGCGTGAGTTACGGCCTTGTGAATTTCAAATCGTAAAAAGTAACACTACCAAAGTAAACAGGGGTTAAAGTTAAGGGAAAAGTTCAATTTAACTCGAAACTGAAAAAGTCAGACATTTTTGGAATCTACATAAGTAGACAAAAATAAAAGGTTAAATAAGAAAAAGTCAAATTATTGAAAATAAAAAAGTTAGCTTAAGTGTCAAATTTCACACACCCTAAAAAGGGAGAAATAATTAAAATCAAAGGTTTTCACTCACAAGAGTTATTAGAGAATGAATAGTTCTGTGTAAAAAAGGGAACAACAAGTAAAATTAAATTAAGATAAAATGGTGAGAGTTTTCACGCCTTTTAAAGTAATAAAAGTTGAATTTTTGAATTTTAAATAATAATAAAGTAAAGAGATTTAGGGTTAGATTAACATTGTATCGTTAGGAAACCAGTAACTTAAATATTTTTCGCGCAGTAAATAAAAAACCCACAAAGAACTTTTTTTGCGATTGTAGGCTAAGTCCCAGAAGAGAAAAAATAAGTTAAAATGGTGAAAAGTGTTAGAACTGTACAGGTGTTAAAGACAATCAAAGTAAACAAACAAAAAAGACTTTGAACGCGAAACACAGTCGCGGAAGTCGCGGAAAAGCGTAGACGTGCCGCGCACGCGTAAAAATCACAGTACAGACACGATTCAAAAACGTACGGATAGCCAAAAACAATCTGGAAAATGTGAAAAAGGAAAATTAAGGAAAAATGAAAAGGAAAAAAAGATACAGCGAGAAATCAAAAACAAGTAAGATGCAATGGTCAAAGTGGAAGGGATGAAGCAGTGGTTACAGAAAGGGGCGTCAACTAACAACCAAATTAACCAGGGAAATTGGAGTTTTCCAGGAAAATGGAAGGAAAAGAAAAGAAGAAAATCATATAAATTTAACCAGTGCGAATTTAGACATATTTCTAGACCAAAAAAGTTATTACAAAAGGAAAATTAGCATACTGAAAAAATGAGGGAAAGGGCATGTAAGAAATGACGTCACGAAGTGTAGAAAGGCTTGAACGGGGAAAATCCACGGACTCACTCGCTCTAAAACTCACTCTAGATTCAAATTGTTACGAATGTAGACTTCACGTCACTCTGCAGCAAATATTATTCTACCACTTCGTATACTACGTGTTATGCTAAAAAACTTTAGCATCACGAGCACTACTATTATATTTTTTCTTCGTTAACTTAAATAACTTTCAAATATAAACTACAAGTCAGAAGTAGTTCTTCAGGAGTAACTCTACGGCCTATCCAAATGAGTTAATGCAAAAATAACTCTATTTGGCGATACTGAGACGACATAGGCAATCCTTCAGGACATGATCTTCTAAACGGAACTTCACTTCTCACGAACCAAGGAAGAAATAGGATCAACTGTAACTCTACTAGATTCTACCAGATCTGCCTTCAAGTACATCTGTAGCCATCATATCAACCCAACAACTTTAAATCAGAAAATCCAGGCTACCAGACACAGCATCATATCAGCTCCAGCACCAGCCCATCAACATAGCGGAGTCCATCACGGAAAACCTGAGGTGAAAAACGCTGAATTAAGGTCTGTGTAAACGAGAATACGTTGTCCCCCATTTTAATTAATTGCCTGAGTAAATTCAATAAAAATATTTAAAGTACTGGTTGAGATAGGTTAGTTTCAAATTAAATTCAAATCATAAATTAAATAAATGTAAATTCGATATTCCCTAAATTTAAATAATAAATGTAAATAAATTAAATTCAAATAAATTAAAATTAAATTGATTATAAAATTAGACTGTCTGCCAAGCCTGTTAGAAATTAGAATTATAGGTTTAACATTAATATTGGATAGAAATTGTATGTACAAGCAGACGGTGAGAAAAAGTGAGTTGTTTATGTTTAATTTTGAAAAAGTTTTGATTTTGAGTTTTGAATAAATTAATTATTAATTTTTATACTGAAATACTGAGAGTAATCAATTACCTGGTTTTGGTTATCCATTCATGATAATTTCCTTTATTAGAAATATTCTAATAAATGTGTTTAGCTGTAGAAATAATCAAAGCACAAATAAGGTAAGTTATAAGGGCTGTTCCACTGTTCTCATTTCCCTGAGATCAAAAATAATCAAGAGTTCTCGTAAATTAAATTCAGAGCTAGTAAACTTATTAATTTCTGGAAGCTATTTTAAAGTGTTAGAGTCAGTCGAAATACTTATAGAAATAGGTATCAGACACCCAGTTGCATCACCTAAGCTAAAGATAAAATTTTGGCTAAAGGCTTCCAGTAGGTGTTGTAACTTATTATACAACAAAAGAACACGTTGAATTGTTCCGTTGTATAATTGGAGCAGCCAACGTGGGGTTCGTTGTAATGTATACATTAATATATGTACTACAACGGACAAAACTCGTTGTAGGTCTTGGGTTTAAATTTATAATTAATTCTGTAAGTTTGAATAATTTGGACTTGCCGCGGGTTGAAGCCGAATGTAGGTCACGACAATCATGTTAACACGGGCGGTCCGTTATCGGGCTGAATTAAACTTTTGGACCCTGCCTGTTAGTAATGGAAAGGAAACTTGTAAAAATAACTTAAAGATTCTTTCGGGAAGCCAAAATCCAGGATTTAAATAAAAAATAAAAATCTTAAGGAAATGCATTACGCTAACCGCGGGTGTATTTGCTTCAAGATTAGATAATAAAAAATCACTAAGTTACGTAAGATACGAGCTGTCAAAGTATGGGAAAATTTTCAAAATTCCTCTAAATTGAAAAAGAACAGGTTTTTTAGGCTTTTCTTAAAAAGGCCTAAAATAAAGGTGAAATAAGGTTTAGCGAAATTTTGTCAAATAAAAAAGTTAATGGTAATTCACAAAGTTCAAAGGATAAAAAAGTAGGTTAAAGTTAAAGTTTTTTAAATTCTAACCAAAACAAGTTTTAGTATTGATAAACGTAATTTATAATATAAAAGAAAAACTAGAAAATTTATGAAATAAAAAAGGTGATAGAATTTGCACCTTTACAGCTAAATGAAAAATTAAACTTGTATTTTTAACAACCCAAAATGGTAAATAGTATGTAAGTAACGTAGTTATGTAAAAATAATCCAGTATTTGAAATATGTTTCGGGAGTAAAGTAAAACCCCAGTTAGTGAAAAAATCGTTAAAGTCCCTAACCTCACAGCAAGACAACCAGAAGCAGAAATGAAATGAAAATCCGGCGAGTTAACAAGAACCAATGGACAATAAGAAGTGTAGAACGAAAAACTGAAAGAAACGGAAAATTACGACTTTTCCGTAAAAAATCGCCGCGGAAAAAACGCGCGCGTTTCGTGTACGCGAACCAAGAGTCGTACGAATGTCACTCGAGTTCGAGGGGAAAGACAACAACGAGCTGAATCAAATTATATCACTCTCAGGAAAATCGGGAAAACCCTGGAGAAGTTACAGCGAAAAGGATTTTACATAGCATAAACTGCGGGAAGCGAGATAAGAACTTGGAACAGCAAAAGGGCGGGCCGAAGATGAGACGGCTGGAGGGGGAGCAAGGCTACCAGCATACGAAAGTGGGCGTACTCCAAAAACAAAAGAAAACTTACTTAACCTTAGAACCGGCAATGTTAACGAAAATGGATTTTTTGGCGTGTGCAAGCATTTATTAAAAAAATCGTCAAAAATAGTAAATTAACCCCAATCCAAAAGTGTTCCGTATCTTTTTTGTAGAGAAAGGTTCAAAGAATTTGTATATGCCAGTAAAAAAATTATAGATGTAAAATTTAGAAAGTTATTAGCTCAAGAAACAAAAAATGTTCAGTTACGAAAAATAAAAGTTCAACTTTAAGTCTACATAAAAAGTAGTAAAAATTTTTTGTAATTTTTTCCATAAATGTAAAAAAGTTTCGTAATTTATTTCTAAATAGAACTGTATAAAAACATTTAACATTTTCAAACTTCTTATTTTGAAAACACTAGATTTTATGTTCTTACTACAAGTCTGCTATCAAAAGTATGCCAAGTTAGAAACGTAATTTACTAATATATGCTGTGCCAAAAAATAAAATATTATTACAAAGTGTAGAGAATAAATCAAAGAACTGAACTGTATACTTGTAAATTATCTTTTCATAAAAGTGTTTGACTTAGAAGTATTTGAATAACAAAAGTTAGAAAAATATAGTAAACTCTCGTCTGTACAAGATGCGTGCGCATACTCGTATGTCTGGCTATGTTGTAAAAGTCCGTTACGCTACGAATTTGAACGTTAGATGAGACCGTAATAGCAGTCAATTTCCCACGGTCCTACACAATAAACTGTTCAAATATAGCATATTTATTGGTTTACAGGGGAAGTTAGCTTGAAGAATTATCTTTACAAAGATACCAAAATATCTATAAAAAACGATTGAGGTCATACAGATATCACGTGAAATAAATAACGCTGTTTATTGGTTGGAAAACTGACCAATTGCAAGGGTCTACAAAACCCCTTCTAACTTCAATACTATTGGTCCGATTTTTGATTGGATGAAAGTTTTGGATAGGGGAAATTGTGATGAATCCATCAATACATCGATTTAACTAAGACAACCTACTCTGCGGGTTTTAGAGATTGACAAAAGTTGAGTAATTTCTTTATGTTTTGTATGAATTTTCGGGCGCCGATTGATTTGTAGAAAACTAATAAACTGCAACGATGATTACGTATGTAAATATACGTTTTAGAAAGAAATTGTAAATACAAAAAATAAAGTTTGAAACATTACCTTTCCAATGGTGTTTGTCTTTTTGAGATTGGAAGATTTTTAGTGGGTCAAATATTCAATACAATCACGCGTTACAAATGTGTTGTCATGATTGCACGTTTCGTGTGATCTGCCGGTTCTAGGGTTAAAACAATGGCTAGATCAAGTGGAGAAGTAATGAAAAAATTAAAATAAAATTCAGGATGAAAAATTACATAGACCAGAAGTTTAAATTTGTCGAAAAAACGAATTTTAAAGCATTGTAGTAATACAGTGTTAGAAGGCTCAAGTTGGCAATGAAATAGTGCCGAAAAACCTTATATAAACGATTGCTCGGGGAAAATCGAGAGGCTTATTATTCTTACGATGCTAGTAGACGCATCGAGAGCGGTTACTTGTTTTTACAAAATACTTTAGCATACTAGAAGCTAAGTATTTTCTTCTTTAACCTTTATAATTTTTATAACAAGTAAGAAGATACGTCATTGCAGTTTTCACCTGGGATGCAGCAATAGACACCGCCTTAACTCTACAAGATATTCAGTGGCAACTTATTATATACAAAGTTGGCCTAACTTGGAATATTCTGGAGGAAGAACATAGCCTGCAAGACAGCTGATACATGGAGTGATTCGTATATCTTCCGGACAGGACTCCAGGACACCACCAGGCGACCACTAGGACATGCAACTGTAGCTTCGAGGGAATAACCGAACCGGGATTGCAGACACGGCAGTACCACATCCATCTTTAAGAAGCCATCCATCATCCATCCAGACAACCCTACAGGACTTCACCTTTACCAACAAAACAAATTTATCAGCACGCAGAACATCTGTAGCTTACCATCACTATACAGCGTTCGCGGACTTCACAACAAACGTCGCGACGCCTGGACAAGTGTGAAAAGGTCGGTAGAAGCGTAAAATACGTTAGTCCCTATTAAAATTGCCTGAATTAAATTCAAGTAAATTTATTTTAAATACTGGGTTACTTAGGATGTTAGATTAAGAAATATTTGTAATTAATTATAAAAGTAAATTCATTAAATCGTAAATTTAAATTCAAATTTTCATTAAATTATTAATTATATTCAATTGAGTATAAACATATTAAAATAAAATATAATTAGGTAAAAGATTAGTTCTGCCTTATAGCTTAAAAAAATTATTATTATTATTGAAAATAAATTTATTATTTGGTTTTATTGGAAAAAGATTAAATCCAAAAGTTCTGTTTTATGTTCAAAAGTTGAAAAAGGAAATTATTAAAATTTTATTTTGCTTTATAAAAAAGTTATTATTTACAAAAATACCTAGTATTCAAATATCCCAATAGTTTATGAATTATAGATTAAGAATTGATACAGTGAAATTTCATAAAATAATTGCAAGCACAAATAAGCTATTTACAAGGTTAGTTTCAGTGTACTCACTCTTCAGAGGTTTACAAAAAATAATATTATTAACTTGTGTTCTAACTGAGCTAATTTCAAAAATAAATTACTGGAAGTATAAAATAAATTTTTTTGTCAGAATAGTCAGCAAACTGAGTATTCGACACATAGTTATTTCACCTAGGCCAAACGAAGTGAGATTGCCTATAAGACTTCCAGTAGGTGGAAATAACTTATTCTCCAACAAAGAATCTTCTAAAAAGAGGTTTCGTTGTAGTACATATGTGTTCACACTCTAGCGTCCGCATTTTATTTCCAATTTGGTTTAAATTCCGTACACATGTTGGATGTCTATGTCGCTCGGACGAATTCGTTAGCCAAACAAATTCAACTAACGGAAGCAGGTTTTTTTGACCGGAAGTTACTATTTTTTGAGATTTTTCTTCGAGAATAAAAGTTTTTTAGAGTTTTCTCTAAAAATATATATTTAGGATGTTATTCTGCACATTTTATTTTTTTACGCGACCTTAGGTTCTTCCAAAATTGATCAAAATGTAAAATACCATAAAAGTACCCGTTTCAAAGCAAAGTGGTGGATTTTACAGTGGGGTTTGGCGTGCGAAGCACGAAATGCATTGTTTTTTGAAGATACTCTCAATGGAGTTGGCGTGCGAAACACGCAATGCATTGTGTATTGAAGATATTCCCAATATGCGGAATGGCGTGCGATGCAATTTGCAGCTATTCAGCGCCGTTGTGAATAGACTTATTTCCCAAATTGTTGGTTGAAACCCTTAAACATAGGCCTATAAACTTAATTTTAGAAATTTGCTCAACTCACGTCAGCGGTTCAGCTGCGTCGTCGAATTATTCTCATTTTGAACTAGCAATTATTAAAGAGTAACGACATCAACCGAGAAACTATCGCAGTTTGATGTTAGATTACAGCGTTAATTTGATATTGAAAGGAAAAAATATTGCTTATATGTGTGAAGGCAGACTAATCGATATATAACATGTTATTTAGTTTCATAATGGTTTGTTCGAATATTAGTCATTATCAGTGTATAAAGAAAGTAAAACTTGAAGAAATTTAAATCAACACTTGTTATTGAAACCTAAAGTGAAAAACAAATAAATAAATATTAGGCAACTAAGCACAAGCTTTCTATCTAGCCTTAAAATAACAATAAAATAAACTCAAATTTAAAATACTATAAATGATGTGTAAAAAAAACTAGTTGAATAAAATAATGCAAAGTAAAACAGAAAAAGGCAAAAATGATTTTTTTCACTAGAGCTGCGCCATGTTGTAGACCACTTTATGAATCTAAATTTATTTTCTTAATATTTGCAGTGTTTGTATAAAGAGTTTAAATGAATTAAAAATTAATACTCAGTAATCATGTGATCTGCATTAAATTAAAGGAACTGTTACACTTGATTCCTCGAGTAAAAACATTTTTATAATATACTCATTGTTTGTTTTATTCTGTGTAGGCTGTATGTTTGTTTTTCTTACTCGTTTGGTAAAACTAATTGTTTTTTTTAATTCCAATTCATTCCCCTTTCCTAAGAAATGCTTATATAGTTAAAGTAGCAATTTCCAGTCTCTTAAGTTAATATGATTCAATTTATTTTCTATACAATTAAGGTTTCAAATAATTTTTCTATTAAGACTTTTTTCAGAAGCAAAATTATTTTATTTATTCAACAGAATAAGTTAAATGAATAAAAAAATATTGAAAGGAGTAGATTTTCTGAATGTGTAGGGGTTTTATTTGATAATGTTTTTTTTCTAGTTAATATTTCCCATTAGTAAAATAGTTAATGTAAAAGTTTAAATTATTTTCAAAACTTTAAATGTACAGTAGAACTTGTCGGTGACGTCAGTGTTTCTCTCCCATCGAGCTGTATATTTGTTAGAATTGTGTAAAATATTTTCATCCCAAACAGGTTCTAATCTAGGGATGAATTTACCATTTAATATTTTCTATTTATGTTATTATGAATTTATATTTTATTGACCGAGCGTAAGCGAGGTCTCCGTTTTAACTCGACCGTTCGGCATTTCGTCTGTGTGTCTGTGTGTCTGTCTCACGATTACGGCCAAACGCCAAGACCGATTTTGATTATTTTTTGCATGAATGTTCCTTATTCCTAGTTCGAGCCACGTATATATACGGTTTTTTCCATTTTTCATTTTTAACCCCTTAAATAAAATAAAAATGGCGGCCGAACCGTTTCTCTCAGTGTAAGCTTTTTTCCAAAGCTAGTTTCTAGCTTAACCGTAAGTCGAATTTAAAAACTGATAGCATTTTGCTAAGAGAAAATTAAATGTTAAACAAAATTGTATTCTTGATTTTTTTTTCTCGTATCTCTAACGTTAAGCTCACAAAATGGCCGTAAACTTCGAATTTGTTCAAAATCGTCCAAGTTTTTGTAGTTCAATCATGTTTTTATACATTTATTCTAAACCAATTCAAAAGTGTTCCATAGCTTTTTTGTAGATAAAGGTTTTAAGAATTCATATATGCCAGTAAAAAAATTATTGAAGTAAAATTAAGAAAGTTATTAGCTCAAGAAACAATCACTTTCAGTATCGAAAGGAAAACGTTTAACTTTAGGCCTACATAAAAAGTAGTAAAAATTATTGCAATTTTTTTATAAATGTAACAAAGTTTCGTAATTTCGTTCTAAATAGTATTGTATAAAAATATTTATCAATTTCAAATTTCTTATTTTGAAAACACTAGTTTTTATGTTCCTACTACAAGACTGCTAACAAAGCTAGGCCTGTTTGGAATAGTAATTTAGGAATATATTATTTGCCCAAAAATGACATATAAGAAAGTATAGAGGATAAATCAAATAATTGAACTGTGTACCTGTAAATTATCATGGTAAATTTCATAAAAGTATTTGACCTAGCTTTACTTGAATTTGCAAAATGAGATGAAACAAATGAAACCTCGCGGCGATAAAGTACATACAAAAAATGACCGTAGGACACCGTGGGAAGTGTTGATACATGGGTTGAGATCACTATCACGACGTTTTAACATCGTTTGTTTTCATTATTTCTAATATTGGACAATGATATGGAACTTAAGTTAACTTATGATACATTGTTAAGTTTGAGTTATTTAAGTATGTAAATATTTAATTGTATGTTGTCAATCTATAACGCGATATTTTTAGCTATCTTACGCATTATTAACCTAAAAAACACAATGCCTCTAAAAGAAAATCTTTAACAGTTAAAGCTCAAGAAAATAAATAAAAACGAGAACTAGAAATCCCGGAATCGCGGGAATTGTATATATTGTTTCACTGTCTAAACCTTGTGCTTACTTCCTTACTGGCTCACTATTTTTAACCTAAGCTCAAAACCACATTTGTTATTTCAACGAGTGAGGTCTACTGTTCACAGAACTACCAGTATGTATTATATTTTCTACTTTGAATAGTTGTTTATTAATTATTAATCGTATAATTTTAGTTTTAAATTTTTTTACTATTTAAATTATGTATGAGATTGATAAAATAAATTTCCATTTGATAATAGTTTATCACCGGATTCTCTTTTCCATATGTTTACCAATTACGGATAGAACCACAAGCTTATATTACAATCGCATTAATCTATTTAAACGATATTGACGAAATTCCCTTGCAGTGACAACTAATTTAAAAAATACATCATAGTATTTCAAATCCTAATTGTTTTACTGCCAACTTTTGAAGATATTCTTTTTATAAATAATTTTTCTATTCGCATATGAAACTTTGTCATTGCAAACCTGTTATTTTGTAAACCGGTAGAGAAACAATATCAACCTCCCTAACCAACAAAACAAACTTTCCCTTGAATTAAAAGTTGTACAAAACTAATTTAATTAATTCTGCCAACAAGCAGTCCAGGATAGATCCAACTGACAGCAACAACAAGTTTGTAATTTATTATACATAAGTAACGATGTATCGGCCGGCGTACCGAAGCAGAAGGATGGTAGGTTTAAACATTACACTATTTTCTTCTATTTAGATAGAAATGTCAATTTAAGATTCATTTTGCTTTAGTATCCAAGTCACGTTTGTTAATTATTAAACAATATTTTACCTCATTTGGCTCCGCCACGTGACTTCTTTGCTTCAGTTTTCCTGACGCGTTTCAGAGCTTGTGCCCCATCCTCAGACAATCACTCACTCGAGATCGTCAACACATTAAAATATAAAAGTTACACAACATATTACACAACACAAACACACAACACAAAGTTACAACACGGTGGGTACCGTTACATAGTATATGGACGACTGACGTTTCATGCCTAATACTTAGCAATGGGTCTACATAAATTGTTTATTCAAGATTGTTATCATGAATTCTGATTGCCGTGTCACATATTAAGTTCGAAGAAAAGCATCAATAAAACTCTTCAAGGAGTGACGAAAATTGAAATATATATATTTATTAATGATAAACTTAATGGCGAAAGGAAAACTGTATACATGTATTTAGTTTATACATGATGTTAATTTTAGGATTTTCTTTTACAAATTTGTAATTATTTACAAATTTCTGCCTACTAGAGGCAAATATTAAAATTATTCTTTTACTAATAATTACATGATTTCTCCTTGTTATGATTTATATCCTCATAGTACATATAACATAATATTTTAATGTTCAAAAAATATATATATTTATTTAGCAATATTTAGTTGCCTCAGGTAAATACGTCATAATATCAAGTAGTCAAATCAAATTGTAGAGGCATAAAATTCAAAGGGCAAACAATGTAGAGCGTTGGTATAAAAGGTTCATTGCTGAGTAAAGACATAACAGTGTCTTGAAGGGTTGTCGTAACATTTTATCCTTAACCCTTACACTTGACTTTATGTCATATTAGGGAAAAAATCAAGAAGGTAAAATTATATTTTTTAAATAAATAAAATGCAGCAGTTTGAATAGTAACAAATACTGCCATCACACTATGCATACATTACATCAGTCACACAAAACAAATTTTACGAAGGTTTTTAGGAATAATGTTGTGATTTCTTAAAACGTATATAAAAATAATGTCATAATGGGTTTCCATTCAAAAACTGAATTGACTTGAATATACTTGAGATTTTGGGTACGTTTTACTAATCAAAACATTTTATTCGTGAAAATGCAATGTTTGTAATGTGACAAAGAATTTCACTAATTAAGATGCAGGTAAATAATTGATGTACAGTACAACACTGAGGTTAGCGCTAATGTTATGTAGTACAGTTATTATCACATAATAACAGCCCATAATAACAGCTGATAATTATATATGTAACTCATTGATCAATGCAAGACACATTTTATTTTGAATTAGAGTCTAAAAAATGTATATTAGGCTATAATAACAGATCTTAGGTTATAATATAAAATTAGGCTTTTCAGATCTGAAAGGCAGAACATGTTTATTTACATACATACCCAGGGCACAATTGTCCATATATTTCAAGTTTTGTACTAATATCGCTCCAAGAATGTATAACCAACTTCCGGAAAATATTAAGACATGTACAAAATTTAACAAATTTAGCAAACCGTTGAAGTGCTATCTTTTGGGCATAGATAATATTGAGAATTTGATGAGAGTGATCTTGTAACGGAAGATTTTTATGGTGAAACATGTTAGTAAATTAAAACTTAAAACAAGTTGTTATGTATTTTGATATAAGCATTTTTTACAGATGTAATGTATCTATGTGGGGGTGTGTGTGGGTGTTTTTATGCATGTGTATGAGGTAAAGGTGTGTGTGTGTTTGTATATGAAGTTATATATGAGTGTATATGTATATTGTTAAGTCAATAAATTTAGATATAAATTGTAATTTATAGTTTGGTTGCTTATTTAGAATTTTACTGAATTTGTTTGGTTATTTAGCAATACGTATTAACAAGTGATTAACTGTTCCCAAAAAGAAACCTAGAATCTCTGTTGTATTATTTTTTCTGTGTTATGCAACCTCATACTATTTATGTAACGTTTTTTCAATTTACATTTGTTTTATAGTGCCGAAGTCCATATTGGCCAGGTATTTCTATTGTCTATTTTGTAATCATCAGGTATGTCTTGTGTAAAATGGTATTGAGTATTGTTATTTGTAAATATATTATTATAGTTTAAAAATATGACGGAACTATTACACGCTGTGATATTGACGATAAAATAAAAAGTAATCATGACCTAGACTTTGAAGAAAACCTCGTAGATCTTATTATTCACCGTACCAGTGTGTTAAAAAATCCAAAATTCATGTCATGTTCAAGCACAATCATAATTAACCTAAGTGAAGTTTTTTTTTGATTAATGATATTAAAAAATATATATATTACTAATCATTGAGTTACTTAATACACTTAAAAACAAATTTTTTTCCTCTTTGAAAACTAGTTCATAACTACCCCAATAAGCAATACCTGGAGAGTATTTATTCCTATAAACAGTTTTCCCTGGTCAAAGTAATTTACTTCCAGTACGATTCAAGTAAAGTTTTAGTTTGTTAGTTTGAACAAAAAGAGTGTAGCGTTTTAATGTAACCAAGAGATTCAATTAAAAGTATGTAAATTTTCTTAATGTCGCATGTTGTTTAAACAAATACAATATTGCTAATCAGTTATTATTTGTCTTCTTTTTATATTCAAAGTGATTTTCCCAATATGTTAAACACATAATTGAATACTCTACAGACCTGAACTTATCAGTCAAGGATAGATTTGCCCCCATAATTTATTGGCGTTTCCAAAAAATGATATGATTTACTCTCTCACCCACTATGGCCAAATGGAATCTTTGCCAACACATCACCATTATGTATATTTTAATATTTATTGCTAGCTTTAAAATATATATAAGTATATAAAAAATACTTAATCTGCATAAACATTTATTATAATTATGAATCAACATATAGTAAACTATTTGTAGCCTATACAAAAGAGAATTTAAATCAGTTTCTAGTCGTGCATTTTAAACTTCTTATTCTTTACAGCAAAATCTTCAATATGTAACGCTTTTAAATTACTATTTATTTGGTTTAGTTTAATTAAAATTATAAATTAGATTTTCAGTAAAATGTCATTTCTAAACCAACCACTTTGATTCTTCATCCGAAATGTATTATTTTAAAATAGCTTGATTTAGTTTTATTAAAACCATGGTTACTTTTGGTGGAATTTTAGTTAGTGACAATGACACCTCGTTCTAAATAAGTACAGCATTTACTTTTTAGTCGCTTTTAGTCTTTTAGTCGCTTTATTAGAACGAAGTTCCTTTACGCTTCTTGTGGTATGAGTTGACAAATAGAAAATGCAACTCGTAACGATAAACCTTTATCGAATTAGTTGCTATGGTTTTGAATGCAAATACATCCAAGAAACATGTGTTTTAGTTCATCAATAATTTAAGTTGGGAGACGTTCGGTTCCGTCCGGCGTAATTCGGATATTATCGTCAAGCGCTGGTATTAACAATTAAAAGTGAGTTAAATTATGTGATTATTGCAATTTTGTAATGTAGATTCAAGTAGTTAATATAATTTGATATTTTGATACAAGTATTACAGTTTTCATACGTTTAATGTTATTAAAATAAAGGTGTAGAATTAATTATCCTAATACTTTAAATGAGCAATTAATTCTTGTATCTTTGTATCTGTCGCGGATCTCGAAACGACTCTTACGAATTCAAAGAAATTTTGTATTTAGGTGTAGTTTTGATTTTTAAGTACACCCATGTAGTTTTACTTCGTGTAAAAACAAATTTTTTCGAGAAAATCTAATTTAAAAGTTGAACAATTTTAACATAAGGTCTTATGGGTTGCCCAAAATAACAACGAAATAGTAAACAAAGCGATCAAAACAGCGGTTTATAAACAAGTCAATTTATACTGTTTTAGCACGTTGGAAATAGAGTGGAATAGAACTGAGATTGAGTGTTAACCAAAATCAGCTGTTCATTGGATAGTTTTTAATCACTGTTAAAAACAAGCTAATTTATACTGTTTTAGCACGTTGGGATTAGAACAAATTGGGAATGATTTAACATAACAATTTATTTTGTCAAAAAAAGGTAAACTTGGCAAAGATGGATAAATTCTAATAGTCAATACTGTAATATAGGCCTGGCTCATTTCTGAAACACAGTGTTGAGGTGATGATAATCCTGCAATAATTTTTACTATATTTAGGCCTGGTTTCAAAACTTTAGTTTACAGAAGATAGTAGAACTAGGACTAAAATCGTAATGAAAGCCTCTCACGTTTCTAAAGCACGTATTAGAGGTTATAATTAATCTTGTAATTACTGTTAATACATATATTTAAGCCTGGTTTCATAATTGTACAAACCTATGTACAAACGAGCCAAAGATTAACGAGATTCTTTAGCGAATTTTCCAACTGCGAGCGAAGCGAAGCAGCCATCTGAGGCCGAAGGCCGAGGCGGTGTTGGGCAGAACCCCTAGTAACTTTAAAGCTAAGATGTTAAACACAGTTAAATGACCATTCATTGTATATACATACAGTAAATATAAAATGTTTGTTCATCAGTCTAGGCCTAACCTAAATTTATTATGTGTATGTTTAATTTATTTTACCTGAATTAATGGCAACATAATTTATGTTTTCTGCACATTAATGGCGCAGTATGTTTCGAATGTGCCAAATAAAGAGAAAGCCGCATAGAGGAAACATAAAGCTTTTTCATCAAGTCACGAAAATTTATAAATATCTGTAACAAAAATAACCGTATTAAATTATATTAGGATTTTAAGATAAGGCGTGATGAACTTTGACCCTAACAGGTATCGCATGATCGCACACATTATTTTATTTGTGGTCCATTTGCTCTACCCTGAACAGTACCTACACAACCGAAAGTTCCTATTTTAAGTTGACGTACTCTTCATGTGTTGCATCTATTAGAAAGGAGTGTTGCTTTAGTGTAGTTTAAGTAAGGTTTTTTTTAAAATTTTCATCTAAAATTATGTCTATCTCAAATTTCAAGTTGCTAAGTCACCTTACTAGAAATATTTTTTAATATTTTCTGGCTGTTTCAAGTAACAATAAAAGTTGGTTTAGCTAAGATGTATTGTATTCTGACATTGTACGTAAATATTGCTTCATAACGGTGGATTTTGGAAGGGTTTATATCCATTTTAAATCCCTTGCTACTATATGAAAGTATAATACAAACCCATTGCTTTTCATAGCCCGTTATACTAAGCTTTTAAGCTTCAGTATTATTATTACAAGGGATTTGTAATAATTGATGAAAGATTACAGACATATTTCCCTGCTATATTTTGCATTTGCACGATATTTTCAAAAGTTTTTCTTTTTTTCTCTCAATCTTATAGAATACAATACAAAACCAATTTTTATATTTACTAGAGTGGAACCTTAATTACCTTTTAAACGTAACAAAATCATGAATCATTGATCATTCATAAAAAACAAAAAAACAAAATTTAAATTATCATTAGTAATAAAATGGGTTTATGTACAATCAGAATTGCAAGTATAATAATAATAAAAAGAAACTTAATTGTAAAATAACCACAAAAATGTATATTCCTAAATTTAGCCTTAAAATTCAATAAATATGTACTGTATTAATAAATGTTACTATACTAAACTATTTATACACTGGAACATTATAAACAGTAAACATTCCAAATCTGTCAACTATAGTCCGGTCAATTTAGACATTCGGTGCTACATAAATTCCCACCAAGCTGAAAATCAGTAAGATTGTTTAAAATATGATTAAAAATAAAATTTGAAAGTTCCCCATCTTTCCCCTGTATGGAAAAAATTTTATTCAAGGTCAAAGGTAAAAAAATGAGTTTTTCGCGATTTTCAGCAAAACGGTAAGTTTTATCATAAAAATACTTCAGAGAAAAATTGTAGATCATAAAATTATCTACAGAAAATGCATCGATACTTTTTTTCCTACGAGCCACCGTTTTTGAGATATAACGATTCAAAAAGTTGTAATCGTCGTAATATGCACACGTTTTCACGCCACCCATGAGGTAGTGTACTTAGCGCGTTTTTTTTTTGACGTGGTTTCCCCAGTAGGTCTATTCCACGGGCCTGTTGTGATCCTGTTTAATTTGAAACTATTGCAAAATAATGGATATTAGCAGAGATTGAAAAGATAAAAGCAATTTAAGTTAAAAAAAGTAGTGAAATTTAATTGTCAATGTCGTAACTTTCAAATTCTTCTTCTTGTTCTTCCTTGATGTTCTTATTCTTGTTCGTCTTGTTCTCCTTCTTCTTGTTCTTATTCATTTTCGTCCTGAGTACATGTAAGCTGCGTTAATAGCGATGTATCGCATGTCGCCTTGTAGGAATCAAACGGATCCTCCACTGTTGGTGAGCTATTTTTAATGTAAGTAAATATTTCCTCCATTGCCCGATTCGTAGCTTCGTCGTTAGGACGACCGACTTTAATTCCAGTGAAAGGTTTCATGAAAGAAGCATAGCAATCATGATGATATTTAGCTTTCGCAGCAACTAAATCATATTCAAATTGGAGTCGAGCAGAACAGCTTTTGCTGTAGTATCGTCACGAGTCCGAGTCCGAGCTACTTCCAGAATTGAATCTTTAAATTGAAGTGTACTTACTTGGCTAATTTGACGGCGAAAATCTGAGGATTTTCTTTTCTCATACTCTTCATTCAATTCCTGCCAACAAAATAGGCATTGTTTTTTAAAACAAAAAGCTGAACCACTGGAACGTAATCTAATACGAGGAGGACTTACTGTGGATGTACTAGCTTCTTGTTCTTTACGTTGTCTTTTATTAGCTGCAGCAATAGAAGACTTTCGAGTATAATTTTTACGACAATTTTCTTGTATTGTCACAGATTTTTGATTTTTAAGATATTCCGAAAATGTATCTGCTCTTTCGATACTTGCATTTATTAATGTCTTCATACCACGTTCAACAGTAACAACTTCACTTTCAGTTAAAAGTTTAGCACAAATAAAACAATATTCTGACATTTTTGTTATAAAACAGCACGATATAGGTTAGGATAAACACGTGTTTTCACTACCGACTGGCGTTCAAGATTAACGGTATTTCATTTATTATAGCAGGTATAAGACCCTAGCCACACACACAATTGAACATGGGACAGATGTTGTCTCAAAGTTACAATGACGTATAAATTAAGGGACTGGGTTTCATTTTACCTGATATTTTTATAGTTATATCTTATGTATATTTTATATTATAAGTGTAAGTTACAATGACCTATAGAAAAATATTTTAACATATATTACAACTATAGAGATGTATATACGTGGCGTACTCATGCATATTATGACGATTACAACTTTTACAACTTTTTGAATCGTTATATCTCAAAAACGGTGGCTCGTAGGAAAAAAAGTATTGATACATTTTTTGTATATAATTTTATGATCTACAATTTTCCTCTAAAGTATTTTTATGATAAAACTTACTGTTTTGCTGAAAATCGCAAAAAACTCATTTTTTGACCTTTGACCTTGAATAAAATTTTTTCCATACAGGGGAAAGATGGGGAACTTTCAAATTTTATTTTTAATCATATTTTTAACAATCTTACTGATTTTCAGCTTGGTGGGAATTTATGTAGCTTTACTCTTATTTTTTGGTCTAAATTGACCGGACTACTATCCATATGTTTTACATTTAAAATGTAAAACCATTATAATTCACCGAACACAGTGTGCGTTACTGATATTATATTATAAAATAGACCACAGGTGTAACTTTAGCTTTTTATGATATCCATGAAAGAGTTATTTGCTTAAAATAAATAATTTCATAACCACTAATACACAAATTGCATTACTAGTAGCTTCGTGTAAGATAAGGTTGAACACTTTAACTTAAGCTAATAGCCTTTAAAATAACAATACAGTACTTTAAAAAATTGTCTATAACATTAAACCGAATCAATTCTCTAGAATAAAACGAGAACTTTCTTAATACCAGGTGTCTTAAAAATCCCCCCCATATTTTTTACTTTCCTTACCCTATACTAGGTAAGGTAAGTATTGCGATCGACCCAAAAATTCGATGTCGAGTTTTCATAATATCTTTACGTTTCAAGGCCCCCTGAGTCCAAAAAATGCATTTTTGGCAATTGGTCTGTCTGTGTGTCTGTGTGTCTGTGTGTCTGTGTGTGTGTGTGTGTCCGGAGTGCACAGGGCAAACGGCTGGACGGATCAAGCTGAAATTTACAGGATATCTTCAAACACGTAAACAATTTAACCCATGTAAATTTGAAGCAAATCGGAGTTGGTGTCTTACCGTGGGACCAGATTTTAGCACATTTTTGGTATTTACTCCAAAACCCCTCTAACGATTTTGATTAAACTTTGCTAACATACTCTACTCAGACCCCCTTAACACGCTATGTACGCTATATACCCTTAAAAATTCGTTGAAAAAAGTTATTACAAAAACGCAAGTTATTTTGTTTGTATCTCCGAAATGGCTGGTCCTATCGACTTGAAAATGGTCTCATTCGATTCAGCGTCCAAAAGAATGTCAAAAAAGATACCCCACTCAACTTTTTCCATTTTTTCAAAAATTGACCCCAAAAACGCCCTTTTTGGGGGCAAAAATGACTTTTTTTAAACTAGCCGTGTTTGGTATCGACCTTGACATTTTTGGGGGTGAGAAATCGATTGAGACCAAAATCAGGTCCGTGGGATTAACCGTTTTGAAGTTAGTACCGCTTTCTTCGAAACGGATAATCCTATTAACTCGAAAATGGTATCATCAATCTCTCGCTCGAAAAATTTGGTAATTGATACAGCATCTATTTTGGTAAGGAAAGTTGTGTGATGTGCACACCAGATGTTTTATTAATGGAAATAGACAGATATGCTTTGGGGATTCCATTTTTGGTCATGTTAACAATCCCCAAAGCAAATCTGTCTATTTCAATTAATAAAAAAAATAATATGGGGTAAGACTTATAAGACACCTGGTATATGATATATTTGAGAATACAGTGTGTAAACTAAACTTCTAATCAAGCGCATATATACATAAGTGCATGTGGTAAATAATTGCATTTAATATGAACACAGTTAATTTTTATTTTCGCAGGATATATATTTTGCTTTTACATAATAATACAACTAACAGGTATAGATGTTCATTCTTGGTAATGTAAAATTAAAATTTTAAGGTACAAATAATTCATAAAATCATTTATTATTTCTAAAATGTTTTAAAGGAGTTAGTTGTATTTTTGTTTGAATATATAGGAAGGATGAAAAGATAAACAACATTGTCGAACTTATTAAGAAGTCTAATTTCAACTAAATTATAAAAAAACTTATACATAGTGTCTGAATGTTTCGAACATAAAATTAAAGCAAACTATAACCTACGACAAATAACTGGATATTTGGACCTGATTTATTTTTAATTAAAATATTTCAGTTCACGTTTTACAAACCACATTTTTCTCACAACGCCTGCATTTAATGTCTTATATGATTTCTTGTCTGTTTCCTTACCCGGTGCACCTCTCTAGCCTTTATAACAGTTTAAGAAACTTTGAATGTGAAATTTAACAAGCATATTTAAATCTCTGCCTTAAATTTCAACAATACAATTTGGTAAACATTTTAGAACAATGAAATATTACGAACTAATGTTTTCCTTCAAATATCAGACAGGTAAGCCTACTCACATTACTAACACATAAATTAAACAGATGACTGGAATCTTGTATTACACAAGGCTGTTGATGACAAATAACTTCATCTAAAGACGAGCAAGATTAATTAAGTGTCATCTTCTCCTTGATTACACCTTAACCTAATCACCCTGGTTACATTTTAGTCTGGAGAACTAATTAGGTTGTAAGTTCATTGCCCTGTGAACATTTATGGAATTAGTTTTATAAATAAATGTTCATAGAAGAACATAGATTTGAATAAAATTAATTTGATGAGGCTACGTAACTAATTAAACTTAATAATAATTCTTATTTAAATATTTAATGCTTTATCAATAAATCTGGAGTCGCGTTCATACTTCTACTGGAATAAAGAAATATTTTGTACTTATACAAAGTAGGTTGCGTTGCAAAGTTTACAGAAGAGTTTATTGTTAGTGGATATCCCATACAAGAGGAGGCATAATGTCTGACAAATTTAGT